>CAVNYN010239488.1:0-66788 GCA_963692815.1 Nyctanthes arbor-tristis | reverse complement strand
TCCGATCTTATTTTTTATCCATATATATTGCCTTACAAATAGAAATTATAGTTTGACATTGAAGTCAACTTTTACAAGAGCTTGTTCTTGAGAGCTTTATGATCATCGTTTAGACTTTCGCTAACATTCACGAAGATGAGTAGAGTAGAACACTTGCATAGAGATCGGACTTTTTTGTTTGTTTTGGTTTTATGTATTGTGTTGTGTTCTATCACGCGTTAATACGTTACCTTTACAAGGATTGACTTTTGATTAGAGTTGTGCGATCTATATTTTTAAATTTTTTTAATTTTTACATCTCAATCAACGCGTAAATAAAATTACATAAAATGAATGTAGACTTTTCTAATCGCTTGACCATTCACCCGTCAACGTTGACACATGTGACCCACAAACATCGTTAATTTTCATCAATTGCAAGGTATAAATGTCACCATATGTCACCCCACCTTTGAGATATATTTTTGGGGTAATTTTCACTCTAAATCTCTAACTTTTTAATTTTATATTAATTATGTTTCCATTCTTGTTTTTAGGTCTACTAAATTCTCAACTTTTCATTAATTATAGTATTATATCCCCAACGTCACTATTTATCTCCAACCTTGCAATTTTCATTATTAACCCCTATCAAAATAACTATTATACCATTGATTCTTTTTTTCCACTATACGTTATCAGCCTTTCAATTTTTATATAATTTTATTCTCACTATTTTTTAGACATATAGAACATCTAACCTTTTATTTGTTTTCGAGTTATTTCTCTAATAACACCTTGCGTCCTTATCCTTTACATTACTAATTATAGTTCCTATTAAAATTACCATTATACATTTAATTATTTAAATAAAAATAAAAATAAAGAATAATATAAAATAAAAACCCTACACACCTTAGCCAGTAGTGATCTATAAAAAAATTCAATCTACACTAAACTTGATGGATACCTAATCTGCGTAAAAAAATTTCCAATCTGAGAGTCAGTATAACAGATTGCATCGGGTTTTTGATTCATCACATATCACGTAGTGGATATGGATCATGGTGGATAAAAAAATTATTTTCTATTTACAAAAATGAAATCGAACTTGAATGTGCTAATTCTAATTTTTTGTGAATCCACAATTGACAGATCAGATCGAATTGAGGTGGATAACAAATCGGGAGCAAATTAGAGTGAAAATCATAAAAAGAGATAAGAAATGAAATTAGAGTAAATTATTATGGCTATATTTATTTTTTGTAAATCAAAAATCAATTTTTTTGGGGCGGATCTACCAATATGTATCCACCATGTGATTTATAGTAGATCAACAAATCGGATTCGATTTGTCAAGCTGATATTTAGATCGACAACTTTTTTATACATAAATTTGATATCTATTAAGACCGTTATAGATAATTTTTTTAATCATTATTTCCTACTATTATCATTGAGTTATTTTAAGAGTGAGTTAGAGTGGGTGAACTTCTTATTTTATATTATTTTTTATTTAAATAATTAGTGGTATTAACAGTAAAATTTAAAATGTTAGATATAAAAAGTGTTAATGAGGATATAATATGATAAAAAATAAAGGTTAGAGTTCCTATGCTTCCAAAAAAATGAGTACAAAATCCTATAAAAATTAAAAGGCTGTGGACTTATAATGGAAATAAAAAATTAAGAGTATAGTAGTCATTTTGACATGGGTTAATTGTGAAAATTGAAAGGTTAAGGGCGAAAAGTAACGTTGGAGACTTAATTAATGAAAGGTTGGCGACTTAGTAGGCTAAAAAAATGTAGACTAAATTGATATAAAATTGAAATATTGAGGACTTAGAGTGAAAATTACCCATATTTCTATTTAAACAATTTTTAATATTAGTTTAGGAGAAAAAGGTAAATGGAAAACTTTCAAAACAAAAAGGTAAATGGAAAAATGAAGGGGAAAAAGAGTGTGTTGGGTCAAACTTAACCTCTCATTTTAGATTTTTTCTACCCAAAATTTGCTAAATTTTGAGTTTATACCCATTGGAATTGACACTATTTAGTACAATGGGAAAAAAACTCAAAATTTAATTTTTTTTCCTCCACACTATAAATGCTCTAATGAGGGTTCTTCCAGCGTTACATAAGTTTGTAAAAGTTAAATTTTAGTTTTGCTGCTTAGCTACACATGGCGTATCTCTATTTTTATTTATCTCATGTTCACTTCAGCAAAATTTTATAGAGCCAGCAAACATGAAATTATAATTTTATTCATATATTTTCATATATTTTCTTTTTCTCTTTATTCAGAACATGGAGTGAAATTGTGATATCACTCTTTTTCTACAGGTCTATTTGTACACCTATATGTATAATAAGGGTAACTATATTCGACCAACTCAAATTATCAGAGATGATAAAGCGTGAAACTTCTAGCGCCAGACGATAACGTGTCGATCATAGACGCCTGATGTTCTTAAGAAACCAATGCTGATTTTTTCCTTGTAGTACGCGTCTCTACACAATACGTCAGCGTCTTACGGCATACATCTAACGCCTTAACATTACTCACTCAAATTATACCCGTAATAAGTGAAACTCCCATTTCATGTCAGGTTGTACGTGGTAAATATTAAAGGGCTACAGTCAAAGGGAAAAGAACAAACAAGTAGAAATGCAGAAGCCATATGCTCATGGTATAGTATTTAAAGTTACATCCCAAAATGTCAATAAATATTGCACAATCTATATATTACTAAAAAAGTTTGAACCCCAAACTCGAGGGTTCCAACCTACTTTGCCCCTAGAGCCTTGGTAGAGGATGGAAATAGCGAGATATGTCTCAGTATAGCAGGGAACGAGCACTGCTTATACACTGGTGCCTGCAAGGAATTCTCCTCCATGCCCTTGGCAAGATTTGAACCCCCCACACTGCGGCTACTAACAAAGTAGAGAACAACCTTACGCGCCGTCTTTTTCCACTAACAGAGCTGTACCCCGGGGGCATAATCTATATATTATTAATTGAATAAAAGTAGCTGCAGTAGACTTACCACAAATTTCCCTCCCTTTTTACTATAAATGAGGATATTTTGGTCTTTCCCATTTTAATTTGTGTACACCGTGTGGTAAAAATCAAATTATCACTTATTTATTTCTTATTTCTTTTTTTTTTTGGTTATTTTTACGAATGTTTCAATTGTAAGAGAGTTTCAAACCTCACATAGGACTCTCTCTCTCTCTCTCTCCCCCCTCCATTGTTTAACGAACTGATCCAAAACTCTCTCCCAACTTTACTAGGTATCTTATCTGGTCTAATGATATCCCGCTAGATGTATGACGGGATTATCCCGCTATACACACATATGACAGGAAATAATTGAAACAATTGTATAGACCCCAACATACAGGGGCCCACTGTATGTAGATTTCCCCAATAATCTACTGCTATGTCTGTGTATGGCGGCATAGTCTGGCCTAGAGGTGGGCGTCTGAACCAAAAAATCAGAAAATTGAACCGATCCAAACCGTTACTGGCCGGTTCGGTCCGGATTTTTCAGATCCCAGGTCGGTTGGTGGCCCCGCGATGGCCAAACCGACTCGGGCTAGTTAGAGCTCCGGGTTTGGCCAGCCAAACTGGCCAAAACCAGACTAAACCAAACTGGATATAACCGGTTCAGTTAAAACCGGTTAACCCTTTTTTTTTAATAATAGAAGCGAGTTTCATCGTGATTGAGAATATCAAGAGCATCAAAATCCCAATCTCAATTTAGAATCAATTTGGCAACCTCAAATCAAAATGAAAACCTAATTTTCCTTTGTTCAACAATTTACCAACAATATTAGTATTTACAATTAAAGCTCAATATTTACTGTTTTCATGCCATTAATCTTGTGACTCATGTCCCATTTCAACCCTTTCCTCATATGTATCTTGAATCTCCTGTCCCTTTTATTTATCGTTGTTGCTGCTTCGCCTCGCCTTGCCTTGACTCGACTGTCTGCTGCTGCTCCGTTCTTTCCTTACCCTGTGTATTTCTTTGCTTGATGGAGAGAGAGAGAGAGAGATAGAGAGAGAGTGTGTGTGCAATTGAGAGGGAGAGAGAGCATAATGACTGGTGGCTGTTGAATTACTGTGCTGATGCTTGTTAGGGTTTATTATTCCTCTTTCCTTTTAGGCCTTAAAACGTGGTCCAAATAAAAAAGGCCCAAACTGCAAACCGACCTAAACCGACCAATTGTGGGTCAGTTTAGATCGGGTTGACCAGCCCGAAAACCTTCAAACCAACTTTCAGTCCGGTCGAGCTCAGGTCCAGGCCTAGTCCGGCCATACATCTGGCGAGAGATCATTTTCGATCTTAACTGATGAGCTCTTTCTCTTATCTGTTATTGTTTTTTTCCTCTCAGTATACTAAGATTTCAATAATATTTGCCGGAATTTATACGATTTGAGAGATTTGTAAGATGAATCAATTGAGTTGACATGGACACTTCACAATATATTTTTTTTAAGGGTAATATCATTCATTTCATTTCTAAGTGTACAAAATTTCCAAGCCAAAGTGGCATACAGTCACGAAAGGATAAGGTACAATAGTTGATAAAAGCAAAATGAGCAATGGAGTGGGCAAACATGTTCCTTTCGCGAGGGACATGCTTACACAAGCCACATCCATTATCTTCCAAGAGCGAACAAATTTCGCGGAGAAGCAAGGCATAGTGATGGAACTCAAAGTCGGTCTGGAGGCTAGAAACCAATCGAAGGCAGTCAGATTCAGCTAGGCCAATCTTAAAACCATGATCTTGGGCAGCCTTTAGACCATTTTAAGTTCAATAGCTTCTACAATCACAACCTTATGACATCCCTCAAGTTTATGTGCATTAGCCCAGAAGACAACTCCTTCTTCATTTCATATCACAGAGCTCACTGTGAAGAAATTAACCCCTTCTTTAATGGCGGCATCCACGTTTAGTTTGAAGGTACCAGCAGGTGGTTTTTCCCAGATTGTTCCAGCAGCAGAGCTCTTGAAATTTGTTGTCATGAGCAAAGAATGATGTTGCAAAGAGAGAACAATCTAAAGTAAGGCTAAAGATGATTGACGGTTGTGACCATGTATTGATTTGTTCCTCTCATTCCATAATAAGTAGGCCATAGTCATAATGGAACAGAGTACCTGTCCATCACATTCAATAGAGATAGCATGGATTATGTCTTTAGAATATGTCCAGGTACGATATTTTTTGATGATATGCCAAAGGCCTGATTCACGCCACACCCGAGAGGCAAGGAAGCAAAAAAAGATAGTATGAGTAATGCTTTCTTCTTTTCCACAACCTTCGCAAGTAACATCAAAGACGATAGAACGATGAGCAAGGTTAGCTTTTGTTGGGACAGTTGCAAAGAATAATCGCCACTAGAAAAGTTTGATCTTGGGACGGAGTTACACCTGCCAAATTTTATTCCACCATTTTGATGGTGAAGAATACTCAGGAATAGCGTGATTAGACAAACCCATCAGGCATCGATATCCATTTTTAACAGTGTATCTTCAGTGTAACTCATGGTACCAAATAATTTTGTCAGGTACATGAGTATTTCCAATAAGGATAGAAAGAATATGATCATGATCAACTGGCCAAATGACCATGTGAATAATATGGGGGTCCCATGAGCCAGATGGGGAGATGAGGTCAGCCAGTTTGTGGATGCCATGACAGGGAGAAGTAATAGACAGAAATGAAGGAGATGAGGGAATCCACGGGTCTAGGAAAGGGTTGACAGATTCCCCATTACCAATCCTTCAACGAATGCCTTTCAAAAGGAGTTCTTTCCCCCAGATAATACTACGCTAGGCAAATGAGTCACCACTTTTGTGGGAGGTTGTTCGCGTAAAATTTATGTATGGACTCCACAAGTATACGTGTCGAACAAGTAATATAATAGATGATGAGTCCGAGTTATTATTCCCACAAGGAAAGATTCAAGTACTGGACACTCAATTCAATCTCTAGTTGAAACAATTGCGATTTTGAGTGTGTTGTAAAAGTAATAAATAAATTAGAATAAAAATTAAACAAATTAAGAAGAAGTAAATTATTTATGAAAGTTTCCTTCAAGATTTATGTGAACTTGGGACTCACAACTTTATCACCATTGATTCCCCTAGCTACCCATTCATTGATTCAACAAAAGCCAATCCTAGTTAACGATCGAGTTTACGTAATTGATTAACTACTCCTCTCGAAGCTAGCTAATCCTACTAAATGAGGCCCCCTCACCTATCTCTAAATGAGCGTGTTAACAACCCTCGTAAGTGCATTAATAACTAGAAACTTATGCAAATATCCCTGAAGTTCAATTTACGTGACCGCACTAACCACAAGCAAATCTCTTTGTCTTGTCTAAATTAATGTCCTTTTGTCGCATAATCTAATTCATGCATTCCTCTCTCAAGTTCAACACAAACTAATAAACATTCACAAATTCGCGCGCCAAATAAGTAAAGTCATATAAAACAACAATAAAAAATTAACTAGAAATAACTTTTCAAGTATTGAATCAACAAACAAACATCTAGGGTTCACAGTAAGGCTACATTATTCGTCTCAAGAAAAAGAATTAGCTACTCATAGAATTGATAAAATTAAGCATAAGAAAGTAGGAATCCATCACCAGGTTTTGATGAATAAGTCTGGAGAAAAAGAGTATTGCACCAATATCCTTTAATCCAAGACTTTTCTTCAAAATCCGAATCCAAACTTGCACGTAAAATCTCAAAGAAACTAAATAATTTAATGTATATGTGAAGGTCTATGTAAATATTAGGATAGACCCCTTTTGTAAGGTCTAAGAAAACCTAAGAAACAGGTAAAAATCGTGCGTAAGGTTTACCATAAAAAGAATCCTAATTAAATTAGGAAAATAGAAAAAATCGCGAAAATCAGCCCATGCGGCCGCATGGGCCTCCCTGTATGTAGCTATCCTGGTCACATAGGCCAAAACGTGCGCCCGCA
This sequence comes from Nyctanthes arbor-tristis, assembly GCA_963692815.1. Classification (NCBI taxonomy): domain Eukaryota; kingdom Viridiplantae; phylum Streptophyta; class Magnoliopsida; order Lamiales; family Oleaceae; genus Nyctanthes; species Nyctanthes arbor-tristis. Next base: position 59,801 of record CAVNYN010239488.1, on the reverse strand, counting down.
CTTTCCACAGCTCCTCTGAACTTAGCTGTATGGCTGTGCCATGCAGCCACGCCAAGGCCGCATGATGCCTGCTGCATTGGTTCGGGTTGCGCATGTGGCCGTATGCATGTCAATGCGGCCGCATACCTTCTGAAATTACCCTTCTCGTCCTTCATTTTCTGACTTTGCTTGTTTTGATCCCCAAACTCCATAATTCAAGCTAAATTGGTCTGAACTCATTCCACATTGTATTTTTTCGCTCCCATCTTAGGTTTGAAGCTACAATTGACCAAATTGAACATAAATACACATTTTTAAACACAACTACACAATTGAAAACACATAAAAGGGAGTTAAACAACACAATTAAACACTTATCAGAGGCCTCAAGAAAACTAAAATGCGGAAAGTACTTACATTTGAGAATTTTAGCAGCCAGGGAGTTGGAATCGTTCAAGAGCTTCTATGATTGATTGACAACCAAAGATTGATTGAAAGCCTCAAGGTCTTTGAATTCTAATCCTCCAATTGACTTCAGTTTGCAAAGATGATCTCATTTGAGCCAATGAACTTTCCTTCTATCAAAGTCACCTCCCTACCAAAATCGAGCAATGCCTTGTTGGATAGAAGTTAAAACAGAACGCGGGATGCTGAAGAGGCTCATGATATAAGTGGGAGTCACTTGGAGAACGGATTTAACAAGTACCTCTCTGCCTCTGGCTGAAAAGAGACCTTGTTTCCAACCTTTGATACGCTTCCAAACATTAGATTAAAGAAGTGCGAAAGCTCTTTTTTTTGTCTTCCAATAAGAATAGGGAATCCGAGGTACAACCCCCTAGCATCTTCAATATGAACATGAAGGGGTTTGTTTAATATCATCCCTAGTATCACTCTGCACATTGGGATTGAAAAAGATTGATGATTTATCAAAGTTCACTCTTTGTCCCGAGGCCACTTCACAGATGCGGAGTGAATCCTGAAAAGCATTTACATCATCTCTCCTGGCACGTAAAAAAATAAGAGAGTCATCAGCAAAAAATATATGGTTAAGTCTGGGTTCACTTCTTGCACAAGAAAAGCTCAATAAGGATTTGTCATGTTCAGCCTTAATAAGCAAACTAGAGAAAGCTTCTGTACAAAATAAAAATAAATATGGAGAGAGTGGGCATCCCTATCGAAGTCCCCTAGTGGGGAGAATATATGTATATGTACACCCATTAACAAGAATAGAATAAAAGACAGATGAGATACATTCATCTATTAGATTGCGCCAAGCAAGGCTAAACCCCATCCGTTCCAAAATCTTCAAGATGAAAGGCCACTCAACTCGATCAAAAGCCTTGCTCATGTCGAGTTTGAGAGACAAAAAACCATTCTGGCCATTGTTACGTCTAGATAAGGAGTGCATGCATTCAAAAGCAATGAGAGCAATATCTGTGATATGTCTTTCGGGAACAAAAGCGCCTTGCGTTTCATAAATAAGGCTTGGCAAGACCTTTTTCAGCCTATTGGCAATTGTTTTGGAATATATAACATTACATAAGCTGATAGGCCTGCAATCAGTAACAAATTCTGGTTGCTTCTTTTTTGGAATGAGGATTAGATTTGTAGCATTAAATGATCGAAGAGAGATACCTTCATTAAGGCAACTCAGGCACACAGTATCTCCAATGAGCTCCCAGTGAAGTTGATAGAAAAGTGCATAAAATCCATCTGGGCCGGGGGCTTTGTGAGATCCCATCCCTTTGATTGTGGTGTCAATCTCCTCCCTGGTAAATGGCTTATATAGCCAGTGTTTTTCATGCTTGTTAAGTTGTTTAGAGATGCCCTGAACTCCCAAATCAAGACTTTCAACACTGGGATTGGAGCTGGTGAAAATATTAGTGAAGTAGTCTTGCAACACATGGCCGATGTCAACTGGATCAGTTTGCCAGTTGCCATTAGTTTCACGAAGCATTTGGATGTTGTTCTTACGTTTCCTGTTTGTGGCTTTGGAGTGAAAGTATCTAGTGTTTCGATCCCCAAGTTGAAGCTAATCAGCACGCGATCTCTGCTTCCAATAATAATACTCTTCTCGATTAATGAGGGATGCGAATTGAGATTCAAGGGATTTGATGTAGTCTAAATTGGCCTCGAAGTTCTGTTGGCTATAAAGGGAGTCAATTTCATTCCTCAATGTCTTAATCTCCTTGCGCCAGTTGCCAATATTTTTATTTCACATCTTTTACATTTTTTATTCAAAGAAAGCAATGAAATATATACAACTATTGAAAATACCACAATAAAATAATCTATTCATTAAAATATTTTAGCTAAAGATACATTTACTAGAAATATAAGTGTAGAAAATGCACAAGAACAATGATAACTTTTCTTAATTTGTGGTCATACGAAAATTTTAAAACCTCTCACATTACCTGGTGTGTATAGATGCACGCGATGTGTATTTCATGCTCACCAAATGTATTTCAAATACACGTGACATGCATTATACACGCCACCTGGGTCAGAGGTTTTGGAAGGGACTCTCTGATCATACTCTAAAGAGAAAAGTCACAACAACTGCACATCTCAAATCATTTTATTACATGTTTTTTATATTTCCTGCTTTTGTAATTTTGTTTTTTATTGTAAATTATAGTTACACAATAATAAAATTACATTATTATTACTTAATTGATGTTAAAAATTAATTATTCCTTATTGAGTAACTCAAACTTATAAAATTTCACCATTAAAAAAAACTTATAAAATTTCATATTATTTATTTTTAAATAATTTGATACGTATTCTTTCCATGCAATGCACGAGTGAGAATCTAGTTATATTAAACTCATTTGTTGCTCGAGAACTTCATATGTGAAATTTGTTGCATTTTCTTAACAATTAATTTCCTTCCCTCAACCATAATCCATTTGTCTTTTCCTTAAACCATAGAAGAATACCTGCTCTATCAACATCTAAGCTCGGGGAACCAGATTGAACGGACCAAATCTAGGCTGAGCCGAAGTTGGAGGAAGGCCCAAACTGATGCAGCCTGCGGACGCCCAAAGCCCAATTTACAGGCCAATATGGTCCGTGAAAGAAAAACATGAGATAGGCAGTTTTTATTTATTTATTTTTTAATGTTTTTTGACACCTATTTTTAAATTTTTTAGTAAACGAGAAAATTAGTTAGTGAGTCAAGCCAGGTCAGTTTGGAAAAATTATGATCCAAAGTTTGGGTCTCAGTTTTTTCCACGTGGGCTGAGCTTCAACTTTTCAGCTCGGATTAGAAAAAACTCAGAGCCGAAAATGAGTGAGAATTTTAGACTCACGAACTGCCTCACTTGACTTGTTTATGTCCCTAAGTCGAAGGAAGAAACTCATTTGCCAACCACAGTGGTCAACCAGTTAGGCTGGCATGAGGACCGGTCATTCACCACTAATCGCTTGATATGGCATAAAAATGTATCCGTTTTTCATGGATTGTTGTGTTTTTCCCATTTGAATTTAGGGATGGATCCGGGATTTTTTGCTTACGGGTGATTTGTAATAGTGTTATAGTAAACAATGATATTGACAAATGGTTGTTTATACAGAAAATATATATTTTATTTTGATGTACAATTAATTTTGCTTATGTAGTATATTTTTAAAAAATAAAAAAGACAATCATTTCTTATTTTACTAAAAAAATCACCACGTATAAATATCAATTGTATATCGAAATAAAATAAAATAGAGAATTCAAAAATAAATAAATTAGAAACATCACACTTTTTGAATATTTTTAACACACTGAATCTAGTAAAAATTGACGTCTTAAAGATGAAAAAGGTTATCAAAAAGTATATAATATAAAATCAATTTGTCTAGTAAACTATACATAAAAATAGAACCTTCTTTTTAATGTATATATAAAAATAGAATTACATAATGAACATTTTTAAAACAAAAAACAAAATGAGAAGAAAAAAAAAAAAAAACTATTTTCAAGATATTATTAAAAGGAGATATATAAGATATGAGAATTGGTTAAAAGAAAAATGTAAAGTTTCGGAATTGAACCCTAGACCCTCTAAAAATACACTTCAAACTCTTACCACTACACCAAATGTAGTCTTTAAACAAAATTTTCAACTATTTTTTATATTTTATCAGGGGGTAAGTTTATAAAATTTAAAATTCTCTTAATACAAAATGAAATTTTTAAGGTTATCGTTGGGGGGCGATGGGGCCCTAATTAAATCCGCCCGTGTTTGAATTGATACTTATTCATGAAAAATGAATTGAGATTTACAATAATTTAATTCCGAACACCCACATGGTGCTGCTATGACACCTAAGGTCATATGGATACATACAATCACGTGGCTTGCATGCAGGTAGCCATTTATATTATATATGGGTGTCATAACAGCTCCCAAATGGGTGTTAAGAAATTTTTCATTGAGATTTATAAATGTTGTTTGATTTCTTTATTCAAATATGCAATCAACACTGTAAAATCAGTCCTTAATCTAAATCAATGTTCCATACTCAAATGTTTAAGTATTCAACAAGTTCCTTGAGGATTATTACTTTTGCTCTGTGTGTGTGTTTTTCGTATCCGGGCTTCGCCCAACTAAGTCCTGGGAGAGGATACTTTTGCTTAGCTTTAATCCTCTTGTTTTAGTTCTCTAAACTTGTCGCCGGGTGAAACCAATCTCTACAGCAAAAGGGCGCAATAATCACATTAGGAGGGTGATTTGATATCGTGTTCAAACCTTAAAATCCGAGTGATTCTGTTCCATACTTACTATTATTATTTATGTTGTTTATTCCTTCCTTTGTTGTGATTTTCAGATTTCTGACTCTCATGAATTTCTTTCCAGCAGGCAGGCATGGTTTCAGCTAAATATATACAGTTACAATCCATGTCTCCTTGTAAACAACATGCATCATAAATCATAATCATGTTTTCATCGCCTTGATTTTTTGACCGGGAGATTAAACATGACGGATTTAGCTGATGAGAGAAATTCTTTTGACGTTGAAGCCCATCAGTCACTGTTGCCAACCACACCTGACGATGATCAAGAGGATAATTCTGGTACTACTTCAGCAGATGTGGTGGTGGTAAATCAGTAAATGGTAATAATAGTAATATTTATTTATAGTATATTTTCCTAATTTTTGGTTCTCTGAATCAATCATACAGCCTTCTGACCTGAAACGCATAACCAGGATTCACAGATCGTGGAAACTGCTATTGAGATCCAGCATGTTCAGAGGGAGAAGAAAATCGCTGATATTGTCAAGAACTTGGATGAACTTCGTAACTATGGAGGAGTTGTAGGACTTTGCAGAGGCACTCAACACTGATCTCAATAATGGAATTAAGTCTGATCATGTCAACACAAATGAAGTTATTCCTCTTGCAAAACAAATGAATTATCTGATCAAGCTCTCACCTTCTTCCACTTGTTTAAGGAAGAGTGTAACAGTTACACAATCCTCCTCCTTATATTAGCTGCAGTCCCTTCCACTAGGCTCCGGAATCTACCAAGAAGGCCTAGCCATTGGCTGGTACGATGGGATGATTTTAATTCTCGCCATCTTTGTACTTACTGTTTCCACTGCAATTCATTGTTACTTGGCAAGCAAGGTTGTACAGGAAAAGATTCCACCCAAAACAATGGTTTTCAGAGGCTATAGATAATGGAAAGTTGGAAGTTATCAGGGGAGGAGGTCGTCAAATTGTTCACTCATCCGATCTACGTGTTGGTGATATAGTCTGTTTGCACAAGGGATATATCAGGTTCCAGCTGATGGAATACTTGTAGTTGGTGAAGCACTACAATTGGATGACGGGCTAAATTCCATAATTGATGATGAAAACACATTTTTTTTTAATGGATCAAGGGTGATCAGTGGACATGCTCTGATGATTGTGACATCTGTGGGGATGGACACGGTGTGGGCCAAGGAGATGAGTATGGCAATGGAGTCTTCTGAGAACAAGTGCAAATTTGAAGTCTCACTTCATAAACTGAGTGTCTGTGAGGACATTGTTGGGCTTATTCTCTCTATCCTTATCATTATAGTGACGTTTCTTCGCAATCTACTGGGGAAGGGAGACAGCAGAAATGGTTCTACAACCGACCCAACGGTTTGAAAACTATATTAGATGTCATCAAAGGAATTATCAAAGAATCAAAAGGGTGCGGAAGAGTTCTCCTAGCATCACTTAATGTCTCACTGTTGGGGATAATGGTAGGCATACCTTCTGTAATTGCAATAGCAGTCTCTCATCAAAGCCTGAAGGTACTAGCAGATAAAGCCTCAGAGAAACTCCCACTGGCTTGTTTCAAAATGGCATCAGTTACAACCATTTGCACAGATGCATTCGGTGGCTCTTGACAGAGCACAAAATGGAAGTTGACAGGTTTTTTGTTGATAAAGAATTTGTAGGCGAAAGCTCTACAAGCTTCTTATCAAACTGCCATATGTTTGTTTCTTTTGCTCAAAGGAGGTGGTATCTTTGGAATAAGTACAGACATCATTGAACCCATGATTTGCAACACCGCGTTTCTCAGCCAGTTATTCGAAAAATTCATAGCAAGAGAACCTGAAAAGAAGAGATTTTCAAGGGTTTTCATCAGAATAAGTGGTTTTGGGTGGCATCAGTTCTTTTTCTAATGTGTCATTCATGCAGCAATGGTGGCAGCAGAAAATGCTTTGAACATCTGTCCTTGGTTGAACTGGAAGTTGTGGGCTTTATGCATTGTTTTTGGCCTAGTATCATGGCCCCTGGATTTCGCAGGGAGGTGTACCTCCGATTTCATTACTGGCTTTTTGCTGCAGATTAGAGCTGGAAATGCACTTCAAGTTTGAGATTAAGCACAGAGTGGACGGAAAATCTCCTCAGAATTGAAAAGCACTCGTTACCTTGTATGTAAGTAGTTTATGTACACGTATATAAATAAGCAAGAATTCACTGTGCAAGCAAATAACAAAAAGAAGGGGGTGGGGGATCTTACTAATTTTCCATGAATTGCAATTGAGGATGATATGAGATTATTATCAGATTTAGTGTAGGAGCAAATTTGCGGAACTAGATCGACCATATGATGCAGCATTTTAGTACCAAGTTATCATGTTCAGATTCCAGTATTGTAATGTGTGGCAACCAAATATTCTACCAAGCAAGGGGAAAATGATTTACAACCAAGTTAATCCTTTGTAAGCTGAGCATTGAGTTGAGGGTAAATGTGCATTTACTATATAATATATATCTCTTTGTAAATTCACCTAACCAATTTTTAGGTTCCTTAAACAAATCTAGAGATCAATTTATTGGCCTCGCCTCTCCACAGGATTGTGTTCGCACTCTAACGAGCAAGTCAATTGTGAAACGAGAAAGAGTGTCAAAAGAGATGGGACATAAGCGACTTGGCTGGAGGTTTTTGTGACTTATGGATCAAGATTGGCCATTAGAAAAGGGGCTCAAGCCCAAAAAGATCTAGCTTAATTTGATTTGGTCCGATTCAATTAAACTCTCAAAAACTCACTCAAGCTCACACGTTGTGGTTGTTGATGTTTTTTTTTTCTTGGTCTCTCTCTCCCAATTAAGATTAATCGTATTTTGAATAGACAGTAATTTAAAGATTTTGGCATATGTTTAACCATAAAGTTATGCTATCACAGCAACTCAAGAAAGATCCCCGGTGGACGGGGAATGGTGAGACTAGTTTTACAGGGTGAAGAGAGCCAAGATGGACTGGCAAAGAACGCGGTTTGCTATTTATCATAACATAAATGTTTAGAGGGGAAAAAAATGAAGAAGAAGAAATTGATTGACTGAATTCTTATATATTAACCAAAGGGATTGAAACCCCTTTTATAAGAGTACAATATGACCTTAACTCAAATTCTGAAAGGGAAAAAAATTAAAATGGAAAAAACAATAAAGGAAAAATAAAACGATTAGGAGCCTTATCGTATTTTTAATTGTAATCTAGCACTTATTTAAGAGCATATCCAATACAAAAAATGTATACAGAAAGAGAGAGATAGGCACATAATTTTAATTCTCTCACTTATTTCTATTATTTTTGACATTTTCCACTCTTTGTTTTCCCATTCTCGTACACATTGTCTTTCATTATGTTTTTAAGTGTTTATATCTCTCCTCCTACACACATTTTTTTCATTGGAGATGCAATCAAAACAGTAAATGACCTCAAATTATGATACCATAGTAGTGTCTGAGGTTTCACTATTTGAGGTAACTTCATGTTTTAATATTACATAAAGATGCTGCAAGTTATGCAGACAAAAGTTAATGTGATTATAAAGAATTTTTATACACCTTTCGTTCTAAATATATAATCCACTTTTCTTTTTAAGTTATTCTAAATATCTAGTCCTCTTTTCATATTGAAAAGTATGGTCATCTTTTCAAATTAAAAAGTCTAGTTTTCATTATTTTACTAGTTTACACATATTTAATATTTATAATCAATTCTGGATTCTACTTATTAAATAGAGATAACTTAGGAATGTGAATGCCAGTGAGGCATAATCTATTTGGTTAGGGGCTAGGCCGAGTTACTGAGATCTAAAGGTCTTAAGTTCGATTTTTCTATATAGGTATTTTTTTGGAGTATATACATCTTGATAAATTGATTTGATAAACCTTTTCAGCAAAAAAGATAGGAACCTGGAACCCCCTATAAAACGTCATAGAAACGCGTGAATTCACAGGGGGAGATCTGGAGTTTTATGTGTTTTCCTGCATGAGCACGAGGAGAAATTTCCTCAAAGCCAATATAAATGTTAAATCCATGTTAAATCCAAAGTTTCAACCTGTTGTAATTTGTAAGCAAAGTTTTTAAACACTTCTCAAAAGTTTTGTTAAAAACTTTCCCACTTTATATGGTGTGCATGGATGCATGCCACATCTATTTTAAATTTAAATTATATGTATTTTAAATTCACATAGCATGTATCTATGTATATCATATGAGAAGAAAGTTTTTTAACAAAAATTTCAAGAAATGCTTAAAAGAGACTCTGAATTGTAACACGAGTTTACAACAAGTGAGAAAAAAATATAAACGTACGTATTGACCATAAATGTAAACATTTTACTTTATTTTTTATTTGTTCTCATCATTCCAATCTAGTTAAATTAATTTATTTCCTTATGTCCTAAAACAAAATTGATTTTTTTTTAGTGTAATTCAATTTCGTTCAAAATAATTAATGATACACACATACACAAAAAAATATATATATATATATATTATAAATTAATTTGCATACCCCCCCACCCCCCCGCCCCCTTCATGTGGCGGACCTTTCCGCTCCCCAGACCAATAAAAAAGTTACTTTTACCTTTATTGTTTCATGTAACGTTTTAAGAAGTTTAAGGCGGTTTTGTCTGAAAAAACGTTGAAATCATAACTTTAGTCTAATTAAGTACAATCGTTCGTGATATAATGTAAGATAGGGGCGAAACATGAAACACAAATATTAAAATATGGACAATTTTATTTTGTCTACGCATATATATTATTATGTGTGCGTGTAACACATAGCACACATCTAGACTATAAGTATAGGATACTTATAGTTTAAGTGTTTGACACATATACACGCATGCATAATAATATGTATGTGTGTAGGCAAAATAAAATTCTTGTATTAAATAAATGCGAGTCTAGACGTGCATTTAAATGCACTTTTTTAAAAGACAACTATGCTCTAAGCGAGTGGGGCTAGGAAAAAAATCCAGTACTCTATGAGTACTGAGTACTCGGTACTCCTGACCAATTAGATATTGACATGTAAAATTTAGGGTCTAAATTAAATAGCAAATTGGGCCCTTTGAACTCACATGGAGACCCCTGATTAGTCAAGAGTACCGAGTTCAGTACTCTTAGAGTACTGGACTTTTTTCCGTGGGGGCTATATATAGACTTTACTCTCGATGATCACTTGGAACAATATTATTAGAAAATTTTAAACAGTTTTTGATTTGATACGGCCATTTATAATTAATAGTGTATTTGAGATGTATTATAAATGAATTGTATTATAATATATTTTGAATTTTGAATTTTTGGGACACGTGATAAATTTTATAATTGATACATCATACACTTATCACATTAAATAACAATTTTTCACTTTCAACAAAATTTAACCAATCAAATTAAGCCACTTGTCTAAAAAATTTAAATTTCAAAATATATTATAAACTAATCAAATTATAAACGATACCAAACAGTCCCTAAACCTATGTCTCTGTCTCACGCAAATTAATTCCCTGTGTTTTGGCTGATTTCTGGGTTTTTCATTTTACTTTATTTTATTTTATTTTTATTATTATTATTTTTTTTGTGTTGGTGGGGCTTTCCGAAACATATGTTAGACCTATGTTCACATGTTTCCTCTATTTTTATATTGAAAATTTTATTTTGCATGCACGTAAATTTACCTATGTGTATATGTGGAGTCTATTCAAGTTACCACACTTGCGAACTCCATTTAAATGAGTGCCACGTTAACCAGCCTACGTACTGGCAAAATAAAATTTTTGATTTTTGAAATCACTTGATTATACAATGTTTTGTTATCCATCGATGAAAGACTATGTATGCGCCTATGCAGTTAAAATTTCTTGTGAGATAGAAATTTTACTTTACCTACACGCATGCATATTATTATGTCTGCGTGGATATATGTTAAATATTTAAACTACAAACACCCCCGTATTTGCAGGCTCGATTTGTGATACTTATTACACGTATACATAATAACATACTTATATGGGCAAAATAAAATTTATGTCTCATGAGATTATCACTTGGAACAATATTGTTAGATTTTCATGTATATATTTTTTTAGTTTTTGATATGGCCACTTAATTTTCACTTTTCAGATGTAATTTCCTTTTACATTTCATGTTCACACGCTTTTGATCAGACGTAATCAACTTTTCCCCGATTTCATTTTCTTTTTAGTTTTTGGTTCCGTGTGGTTGGGGTTTATGGGAAGTGGGTTTTATAGTATGATGATATTATTACACTCTTTTGGAAAAGTCTATTTGTACATAAATTTCATACAAAAAATTTTACATAAAATAGTGCGACAGAACTGAGGATGGATTTTCAAATGATGTAATGTGATGTGATTTGTGAATAAATAAATTCTTACCACATGTCAAGTTTGTATAAGTTTATGTAAAAATTTTCATACAAATAGCAAAACCCTTCTCTTTCAATGAAATACAAGCACATGTATTATTGAATTTAATTTTATTGGTTAATTTATGCACTTGGCTTAAAATGATTTTTTTTTTCTTTTTGTACAAAGGGGGATGAGGGAGTGGGATTGTGGGATTCGAACTCAGGTAATCTAAGTAAGGAGTTAAGCCCTTAATCACATGATCTAACCTCTTGATCTCGAGGTTAAAATGATATTTGTGGAAAAGTTTTTACATTTTTTTTCTAAGATAAAAGAGCAGGATGATTGTGTGATTGAAAGATAGAAGTAAAATAGTGAAGCTTCCCTCAAGCTTCCTGCGACGCTTTTCGTTTGGATTTTGCGCAACCTAAGAAAGATACCGTATCACGGAAATGGAAAGGTACGGACAAAGTACAAATATCTAGAGAGTCTACTCCTGAATAGACTACTTAACAACTTCCAGAACTTTTTATTATCATTGGCTTAACGTGCTTGTGTTGTTGTTGACTCTGAATCCTTTTATTTATTTTATTTTGTTATAATATGCGGAACATAAAGAGCATTAATTAATGGAAATCTTTGGTCTCTGCAGCTTCAATTTTTTTCCTTTAAACATTGTATTCCCTTCGTCTCAAAAAGATATTCACTTATTCTTCTTTTGTTAGTTTGAAATTATTATATTCCTCTTTTCTTGTTTAACTTTTCAAATTGTTAGTTTTCTTGTTTAACTTTTATTATAGTAATCAACAATAAAAAAGATCTAGAGTGAAATTACAGAATAAATACAAACGTATATTAGGAAATACATTTTTAAATTATAAAATTAATCTATGTGAAAAATAAAAAGAGAATATCTTTACGGGACGGAGGGAGTATACACTTGAGAGAGGTCCCTGATGATATATTGACATGTCTTTTTTTGGAAGCACGTCCAACAAGATGATTTTATCCTCTTTAGGGCCACACTCAGGGTGAGTGGCCTCTTAAGGTTTTGTAAATTTCCTTGAGGGAATCGCGTTCCATGAGAATTCATCCTTCAACTTTGGCATCAAGGGTCTTATGATTTTCAAGTGATTTGATATTCTGTGATATGTGAATAAATAAATTCTTACCATATGTAAGTTTGTATAAGTTTAGGTAAAAATTTTCGTACAAATTGCAAAACCTTTCTCTTTCAATGAAATACAAGCACACGTATTGTTGAACATAATTTTATTGGTTAATTTACGCACTTGAGCTTAGAATGATATTTATAGAAAAGTTTTTACAATTTCTTTTTTTTTTTAAATAAAAGAGTAGGATGATTGTGTGATTGAAAGATTTATCTAGAAGTAAAATAGTGAAGCTTCCTGCGACGCTTTTTCGTTTTGATTTTGCACATCCTAAGAGCTTGTTTGATCCTATTTATTTGAGGAATTTATAATGAGGAGAGATGTAGAATGTGTAATGAAAATATAAAAATGTGTGAAATATGTAATTGTAATTGAACAGTTGTCAAATCAAATATCAAATCAATAGTGTGTAAATTTAAAAATTGAGAAAATAAAGAGGATCAAACAATAGATACGAAAATGGAAAGGTACGAACAAGTACAAATATCTAGAAACTCTCAACTAACTTTAAGTTGCGTGTGTTGTATGCAAGTCGACCCCGATAATAATACTTTTCTTTGTTGATAATATAAAATAAAATACAGAAGTTAATTATTCTTCGAATTTATAATTTTATTTACTATTAATTTAACATTTAATTTGACAACTGTTCAATTACAACCACAAATTTCAAATATTTTTACATTTTCAATACACATTTTCCTTCTCTCCTCATTATAATTTCCTTAAATTTAGACAAATAATGAGAATCAAACAAGCTCTAAAATATGTGGAACATGAAACATGTCTTTCACCAATGAACAAAAGAAAATAGAATTAATAATTCTTTAACATTAATTAATGGAACTGTTTAATGAAGGAAATCATTGGTCTGTACAACTTCAAATTTTTTATTTAAACATAGTATTCCATCCGCCTCAAAAGGATATTCCTATATTCCTTTTTTGTCTGTCCCAAATTATATTCATATTTCCTTGTTTGACTTTTTAATTTTCTAAAATACTACCTATATTTGTTGTATGTAACAATAAACAATAAAGAATATCTTCAGTGAAATTATTAAATAAATCAAAAGGCATATTAGGAAATACATTTTTAAATTGTATATTTTTAACAACATTAATTAAGCTTGCTTAATTTATGTGAAAATAAAAGGGAAATATCTTTACAGGACGGAAGGAGTATACACATGAGAGAGGGTCCATGATGATACAATTTTATCTAAACCACATTTGGGGTATGTTGACTTGTCTGTTTTGGAAACACATCCAACAAGACGATTTAATCCTCTTTGAGGCCACAATCAAGGTGGGTGGTCTCCTCACTATTTTGTAAATTCCCTTGAGGGAATCGCGTTCCCTGAGAATTCATCCTTCAACTTTGGCCTCAAGGGTATGGTTTTTTGGATGATCCTAGATATCATTTGAGTCTTTTTTAGATACACGTCTAACAGGGTAATTTCACTAACGACCCAAAACTCTCTAAGTTAGAATTCACTTGTGTATCTATCAGCTACATCACATATTTTGGGATTCAAAAAAATCATCGTCCAATGGTAATTAAATTAATTTAAATCGGAATAGGAAATATATAGATGACCACAAGCATTACCGAAACAAACCCCAACAATCTAAAATGTCTCTGAAAATGTAATTTTGGATGGAAAATTACGGTACAATTGTACTTCAAGCCAATTTCCTTCATATACATACATACATATATATATATAATGATAATTGGGCTACATGACCAAATCATAATTTGACACATTGCGAATTTGTGGTGGCATTTCAAATCATTATCAAATTGTTATGAGGTCCAGTTTATAATTTTGGCATGTAACCCAATTATAATAAATATTCCCTCCGTCCAAAAAGATAGTTAATTTACCATATCAAACATGTATTTAATATTTTATTTTTATATGTGCTTTCAATTAATTATTGTTATCTATATGTGCCCTTAATTTTTTTTTGAAAGGTATAAACGTCAATTTTTTTGACATTTCTTGTTTATTTGATTGTCAAGATATTATTCTTTTTATATTTCAATTTTTAGTTTTTGTTCTTTCAAGAAGCAAGAATTGCCCCCATTTGTAAACTTTTTTTAATGAATTGTAACGAGAAATAAGAGAAAGAGAATGAGCGTGGTTGAATATTGGAGATTCTTACAGTACATACGGCTCTCATAAAATATGTGAATAATATTGATTTGACTAATTTTTGTTTTAAAACAATTTTGATTTGCAAACATTAGGTTGTTTTCAAATTTTTAGTGAAAATACTTAAAAAAAAAAGGGAAAAAAAGGGCTTTAGTTTACAAAATTTTCTTAGTTTTCATAAAAATGTTTTCAAAAATTCGAAAGCAAACAGGTTTTCAGTGCCTTGAAAATGGTAAAAAAAGCAAACATTTTATTAAGAAAACAAGTCTTTGCATTAAACGCTTGCAGAGGAAAAATAGAGGTACTGTACAAGGAAAAGAGGAGAACGCCAATTCTAATGTTTACGGCAGAAATTTTAAACGCGCTCACTCCCAGAACGCGGTCGAGAAAAAAAAAATTTCCTCGAAGCTGCCTCATGATAAAAGTTCTGCATAAAAGCCATCGTCATTTTCTCCGGCGATGGATTTTTAACACTAAAAGCGAAGCGCATTTTCTTAAGCTGCATTGATTGGAAATTAAACATGACGGATTTTGCTGATGAGAGCTATCCTTTGGACGTTGAAGCCGCCGAGCACTCACTGTTGCCAGCTAAACCTGAGAACGATGATCCGCAAGTGGATAAGTCAACAGTACCGACTAAATTCCGCCGAGTAGCTCTGTTTATATATTCTGCCTCTGTTTTCAAGTCATCGGGACAAAGCTCAAGTACTGCACCAAACGCTTCTGGTGGAGCTGCTGCAGTTGCCAAAGAAGAAGAAGAAGAAGAAGATGTTGTATACATTCCAGTAGCTACTGAACATAAGGACGATGACCCAGAAGTGGATAATTCTAGTACTTCAACGGCACGGATTAAATTCCGGCAAGTGGCTCTGTTGATACATTACGCCTTACGTTTCAAGTTGTTGAGTTCCGGCAGTTCTGTTGCCACTGCTGCGGTTACCCAAGAAGAAGAAGATGTTCGTCTTCTGGTGGTAATAATAATATTTATCGTCATCTACCTTCCTAGTTAATTTTTATGGGTTTCTTTTCTTGAATCAATCCTGCATTTTGCTGAACAAAATTATAACCAGGATTTAGAAGAAGCTGCTATTGATGAGCCCCATCGCTTTCAGAGAAAAAACATCGCTAAGATTGTAAAGACAAAGAACTTGGATGGACTTCGTGATTATGGCGGAGTTGAGCGAGTTGCAGAGGCGCTCGACACCGATCTCAATAATGGAATTAAGTCTGATCGTGTCAACACTAATGAAGCTGTTTCTCTGCGCAACACAAATGAGTTATCTCAAGCTCTCGCCTTCTTCCCCTTGTTCAAGGAAGACTGTAAAAGTTACACAATCTTGCTTCTTTCAGTAGCTGCAGTCCTGTCACTAGCCTTCGGAATCTACCAAGACGGCCTAGCCAATGGCTGGTTTGATGGGACGATTTTATTTCTTGCTGTCTTTGGACTTATTGGTTTCGCTGCAATTCGTTGTTACTTGCAAGCAAGATGGTACCGGAAAAGGTTCCTGCGGAAACAATGGTTTTCAGAGGAGAGGATTAATGGAAAAGTGGAAGTTATCAGAGAAGGAGATCGTCAAATTGTTCATTCATCAGATCTACGTGTTGGGGATATAGCCTGTTTGCAGAAGGGATATCAGGTTCCCGGTGATGGAATATTTGTATCTGGTGAAGCACTACAATTGGATGACGGGTTAAATTCCACAATTAATGATGAAAACCCATTTATGTTTTATGGATCAAGGGTGATCAATGGAGATGCTCGAATGATAGTGGTATCCGTGGGGGTGGACACTGTGTGGAGCAAGAAGATCTGTAAAGCAATGGAGTCTCCCGAAAAGAAGTGCAAATTTGAAGTTTTACTTCATAAATTGAGACAGTTTGTGGACTTTGTTGGGCTTTTGCTCTCTGTCCTTATCCTTTTAGTGATGTTTCTTCGCAATCTACTGGAGAAGAGACACAAAGGAAATGATAGATTCAACTGATCCAAAGGGAGAGCCTACGCGTTTGAGAACTATTATAGATATAAGCAAAGTAATTATCGAAGAATCAGAGCAGTGGGGAAGAGTTTTGATAGCATCACTTATTGGGACACTGGTGACGATAATGGACGGCGTACCTTCCGTAATTTCAATAGCAGTCTCTCATCAGAGCCGTAAGACACTAGCAGATAACGCCTCAGAGAAAGCCCCACTGGCTTGTTTCAAGATGGCATTAGTTACAGCCATTTGCACAGATTCATTTGGTGGTTTGACACAGCACGGAATGGAAGTTGACAACTTCTTTGTTGATAAAGAATTTGTAGGTGAGAGCTCGATGTTATCTTCAAATGTCATGGAATATTTATGTGATGGCATTGGAATATCATCTCTGCTGCCTCAAGGTCCATCTGATTTGAAGGATTTGGTACCTATCTCCTGGGCTAAAGCTAAGTTTGGCTTGCAACTGGAAACTCTGAGAAATCAATGCAGCCACGTCCATGAAGAGAGCTGTAACTTTGCGCCAGAATGTAGTAAAGCAGTAATGCTTAAAACCACAGAAAACAGGCAGGAAACGTATGTGCATTTCAAAGGACCTCCCCTGGAGATCTTGTCCATGTGTTCTACTTACTATAGCATTGAAGGGGAAATAAAAACAATGGATGATGGCAAAAGGAAAGCGATTGAGAAAGCTAGTGAAGATATGCCAGGGGGGCGAGAATTGATTGGGTATGCTTGCAAACGAACAGATGAGTCTACTGATATGTCGCTCAAACCAGATGGAGAGCGACCAGATGACTTGATCTTTGTGGGAATGATTGGCCTCAGAAACATAGACCAGGATGAGATAAGAAAAGCTGTCTCAACTTTAAGAGAAGGTGGAGTTAAGACCATTCTTGTATCTGAAGATGGTATTAATGTACTTGGAAATATTGCTGAAAAATATGGGCTGCGTTCTTCCGAGTCATTTGATTTTCTGACAAGTGAGGAATTCAGAAACTTAACCAAAAAAGAAAGAATGCGGAAGGTAGACGCAGTTTGCATTATGAGGCTTCAAGGCTCGTCTGGTGAAGTACTTGAAAGAAAAAGGCCAAGTGGTTGCAATGGTGGGGCAGCGAGTGCAAGATTCTCCAGCACTAAAAGAAGCTGATATTGGGCTGGCACTCGGGACTTGGAGCCCAGAAATTGCAAGGTATTTCTCAGACATTTTCATCTCGAACGGTGATTTCACTTCTGTTTTAAATCTAATCAAGAGCGGGAGATGCATTTATGAGAACATAAGGAGATTCATTCAACTCCAGCTCGTGATGATCATTTCAAGCTCAGCAGTTAACTTCATTGCAACCTTAGAGACAGGGGACTCCCCCATGACAGTAATTGAATTGTTCTGGTTGAGCTTGGTGGTTGCAATTCTTGGAGGCCTCTCACTGCTGGCTGAGCAGCCGACAGAAAATATACCTCCGATCAAATCACCAGGACGACTAATCACCAATGCCATGTGGAGAAATATAGCCCTACAAGCTTCTTATCAAACTGCCATATGCCTGATTCTTTTGCTCAAAGGAGATTCTTTCTTTGGAATAAGTACAGACCTCATTCAACCCATGATTTGCAACATCCTGTTCCTCTGCCAGTTGTTCAACATATTCATAGCAAGAGAAACTGAAAATAAGAACATTTTCAAGGGTCTTGATCAGACTACATTGTCTTGGGTGGCATCTCTTCTTTTTTTGCTGTGTCAGGGAGCAATGGTGGCAGTAGAAAATGCTTTGAACATCAGTCCTAGGTTGAGCTGGAAGTTATGGGCTTCATGCATTCTTATTGGCATTGTATCATGGCCCCTCGATTTTGCAGGGAAGTTCGCTTCCGATTTCATCACTTGTCGTCCCGCTGCAGATTAAAGCTGGAGACTCAGTTCAGGTTTCAGCCCTCAACTTAGGAGAACTGATTCACTGGCTAAAATCTCTTATCAATTGATATAAGCACTCAGTAGTCAGTAACATATAGTTAAGTAGTTTATGAACACAAATTAGCAAGAAATCCCATGTAACCCGAATAAGAGGAAAAAAAGAACTTACTTATCTTCCATGTATTTTAGTTGAGGATTATCAGATTTTCTGTTGCGGCAAACTTGCAGAGCTAGTTAGATTTCTTAATCTGATATGAATTTATGATGCAGTATTTTAGTAAAGTTGCAATAATTGTAATGTGTGGCTACCAGCTATTCTACCAAACAAGTGGATAATAATTTACGACCAAGATAACCATTTATACGATGGGACAAGGGTAATTGTCCATTTATTATATATGTCTCTTTCCCACTTGTCCAATTGTGTTTGCACTCTAACAAGTCTATTCTGAAACAAGAATGAGTTCAAAAGAGATAGGATAGGAGGGATGTGGCTAGAGTTTTTTGTTACTTATGGACCCAGATAGGCTATTAAAAACAAGCTCAAGCCCGAAAAGATGTAGATTGATTTGATCTGGTCTGATTCAATTAACGCCTCAAGGATTCACTCAACTAAAGATAGCCCGTATTTTGCAATATGTGGCAGCCATGTGTGTGCCACATCATTTATTGTTATAACAAATTCCGAGCCCAAGAGAGGATAACGTAAAATGGTATGACTTCAAAATGTTGAGAATTAAAAGAAAATCTGAATCAGATCTTTAAAGAGACAAAATTCCAAGTTGGGCTTGGAAAAGCGAAAGGAATATTGTCAAAAAGAATTGGTTAGTTATGCTATTCTCTACTTAATGTTTTCTTGGGAAGAAGGGTCATCTTGATCCTTTCTAGTGACAGCAAATCTTAGGCAGTCCATCCTTTTTTATTTATTTATTTTGGCATTGACTAATCTGCCCCCGACAAGATCTACAAGTAACAAGACTTTGCAATGTGAAAGCAACATTTTCTGTTTATTTTCACTTCTTCTCACCATAGTACCAATCACTTCCATCCGTATGAAGTCTTTGATATGCTGAATTCTGAGGTCATTACATGTAAAATATTATGTACATTTTCAGTGATTCTTTGGGGACTAGTATTCAATTTGTATAGCAAGGACATTACTGGAAATTCAAGTAGATTAGAATTGAAGCCACTGTTCTAGGATCTGGAGATGACTAAAAAA
Source organism: Nyctanthes arbor-tristis (assembly GCA_963692815.1). Classification (NCBI taxonomy): domain Eukaryota; kingdom Viridiplantae; phylum Streptophyta; class Magnoliopsida; order Lamiales; family Oleaceae; genus Nyctanthes; species Nyctanthes arbor-tristis. The sequence goes on along the minus strand of CAVNYN010239488.1, from coordinate 40,224 downwards.
TTGCTTGCTTTGTGTAGGTCTAGACTCTTTATAAACACAAGAGCTTGTTAACTCTACCAAGTTGTGGGGCAAGATTTAGTAAGAGATCCAAGTCGAGATAAACAATGTTGGCTTTAACGAAGATTTTAATGGCTTTGATCTTCATCTTATCAATATCACGGAGTTCTGGTACGTGTTCTGTATCCTTAATGGAGCTGTTACTACTGTCTAAGCATATATATTGATCGGCTCTTCTTCTCATGGAAGATGGTCAAGAAGCATATAAATCTTGCTACATTTTTTTTTTCCTTGTTTCTGGTTGATGTTAGAGGGACAGTTTGAGGACTTCTGCATAGCAGATGAACAAACACCAGACGATGAGCTTCAGAAGGCTCTCGATTGGGCCTGTGGCAATGGTGCAGATTGTAGTAAGATACAGGTAAACCAACCTTGCCATATCCCAGATAAACTAAAGGACCATGCCTCTTATGCCTTCAACAGCTACTATCAGAGGATGAAGCACAAAGGAGGAAGCTGCTACTTCAGAGCTGCTGCAATTTTAACTGCTAAGAACCCAAGTAAGCAAACAAATTTCTCTACATCGAGCAACTTCGTCTATAAACTCAATCTGCTAGAGATAAAGACTTGTTTATTTATTTAAATGGTCACAGGGACTTGACCTCTAGACTTTTCTTTCTCTCTAAGCCTAATATGATAGCAAGAAACCCGATCCTGGTTTTCTTGAAAACATGGTGAAGCCTATGTGCTGGTGTGCATTAAGAACTTGCACATCACTATGAGCACATGTGAAATATCCTTTGCTGATGCAAATTCCATGTGAGGAACTCCTTTTAAACTGCTCAAGGAATAAAAGAAGTTTAAGCAACTGCCTTTACATAACCTATTTTAGATCACAATGTCTGTCAGCAACTTCTGATATGATTCTTCTTTTCGAAATGAAATGCAGGTCATGATTCGTGCACGTTTGAGTATCTTCCGTGACAGCGCTAGCCGGGCTATTGCAGTAAAAGCGTTACAAAAAGTCTGATACTGATTAGTTCTCCATTAATATACCATGAGTTGAGCTATAGTTTGGTATAATCTACTGGTTTACAGTACAATACTATCTATGTTTTGCAATTTTACAGCGTCTCAGGGTAATAGAAGCTACCAAAGGGTAGAGGATTCTATTAAAAATTTCAATGGAAGTTTCAAAAGCTTCTAAGTTCTACTTCAATTTGAAATTTGAATTTGTTGTCCCCGAAGATGACATAACTAACTAGCTCTAACTAGCCCTTTTCATTTCTCTAAATGACTCCAATGTTGATTGCTAACAAAAAGCAACACAAAGAGAGAAGGAAAAGAGAGAGAGAGAGAGGATCATCAAATTATAGAAGACATACTGCCATAATTCTTCCACTGCGGAGCTTTTAATCAATCATCTTCACAAGTTAAAATAGCGATAGTGAAAATGTTATAACCTTGTCACGTCCTTCCATGAAGCACTAATGATTTGTTTAATGGAGATACAAAGGAAACATATGATTTGCCTTCACAGCAATATTGGCAATTGATCCATGTTTTCGTCTAATTCTAAAATCAATAGCCCATTTTTCTTAAAAATATACAACACTCGACACAATTACAACAGCTCTCACCACTTGAAGGTACTTGAAAATTTTTTACACTCGACATATTGGTCCCAGGCTCTTGGTTGATAGTTCTAGTGGTGGAGCTAGTGGGTGGCAGAGTTTAGGAAAAAAAATCCTATTTTTTACCCTTTAAAAAATTAAAAAATTACAAAAAGTTGTCAAGTTTCTACTACCCCTTCAACTATCTTCTTGCCACTAGATAGTTCCATTCCCTTTTCACAAACCAGATAGTGAAACTTATGTGCAAGCATATGATTTCTTACTCCTGCATTTAGTAAAAACAAATTTATCCATTTCACGTCTCTTTTCCCCCTTCTCTACAAATTGAGCTTTTCACCATCATTAGGTCTTTAACTAGTTATAAAACATAACAAAATTTTAATTTTTTTTCCCTTTTGAGTTGAATTTTGAAAGCATCGAGTAGAAAAGACTATATGGTGTTAAATGTCATCTTTGGCGACACTGATAAATCGTACAGGGATGTTACTGCCATATGTTGATGATCAATTTACATACTATTAGGAGAAAATGCATATATATCATTGAGGAGTGCTACTTTGTACATACAAGGTGGTGTACAAAATTTATCCACATATTCTAAAGAGTTGTCATCGTTTCAAGAAAGTGAGACAAGAAATATTTAAATAAATACAAAGAGATGTGTATAAATTTTATACAAATTGTACGTATAAATAACATTTCTTTATATTATCACAAGGGTGCTATCGTGCCCCTTTTTTCTATTTAATCAGATCGTGCTCCGTGCCTTCAGACACAGATGACATAGCCCAATCTGATTCTATAAAAATTAGCCTATCATGCCACCAATAATCCCACTACTTGCACAAAATAAACTACCAACAAGTATGTGCGCTTTAATCATTATACCAACTTAATTATGGTGCCTATTTCATAATTTTCAAACATTTGTTCACATAGCTTTTTACAATGTGAACAAACAAGGTTATAATGTAGAATATGCGCGGGATGCTATCATCACCAATTTCACCATATGTTTTTAAATTTTAAGTCAGTTTTTCAAAATGACACTCATCAATCTCAAGGCACATCTCTATATGACTATATGTTTATATCTCGTGTTTTTACCACGCAATCAGCAATACCATGTTTAAATTTATTTAGTGTTATTTGCAGTAAAAGGTCTCCAACCGTTGCATTCATTTGCACTTTGGTCGCCAACCTTTAATCTAGACAATAAAGTCCTCAACTTCTGTATTCATTTACACTTTCTTCTCTTTAATCTAGACAATATAGTCCCCAACTTCTGTATTCATTCACAATTTCTTCTAAATGCATATATTTTAGTCGTGAAAACGTTAAAGTCCGTTTGGCAACCATATCAACGGAATACTATTATACTTGAAATTAAATTTTAAATTCAAAAAATGTGAGAATACAGGAAAAAATGACACGTCTGGATAATGATAGATATACGTGGTGATAAAATTTCAAATTAAGTTTCACATGACTATTTTGTTATTATACACACATGTTACTTTTCTTTAATTTCAATATTAAGTTACTTAAGTATCAAATTTAATTTCAGTTATAATAGAATTTCATTTAAATGATTGCCAAACAAGCCCTAATGTTTTAATAATTAAATATATGCACATCGATGAAAGCTACACAAATGACTACAAAGATTGGAGACTTGTTTGTCTAGATTTGAATGATGGAGATGAAAATGCAAATGACTGTAAAAATTTGGGACCTTTGCTGTAAATTACCCTTAAATGTAAGACATTGTGACTTCAACATCTTGAGATTTTTTTTTGGTGTCCTACCTGAAAATGTGAGCATTCAATTCAAACCACGACTTCAATCTTGTTATGCTTTAGAAAATAATACTTTAAATCATAAGAATTATGGGCATACTCGTCTCTCATTTGGGACAAGAAACACTGAATTTGATCAAGCACCAAGTGTGGTATAATACTAGTTACTGTGATTTGTAAAATAGTTGTGATATTCACATTAACCGCTGATTATATCACATTACTATCTCGTACCACCGTTTATTGCTCTAGAATGAAAGCTACTACAAGAAACCCTATCTATTCCGAGGAAAATTAGCTCTAAAATTATAGGTCCATTGAAATATTTCCCCAAATGTCACATTCATGGTCCATGCAATAATAGATAGGTTCAACCGATTTCTCCACATCAATGCGAGAACAAAAAATGGCACTCTCCCTGTACACTTGGCAACAAATCCAAGGAAACTCAAATGACCCCCCAGATAATTGGCAATTACTAGAATGAAGAAAAATACCAATATTTCTACGACGAGCTGTAATTAATTCACACACACTTCATACTTCTTCCTACTTGAACAAGACATTAGACACTTGAACACAACGCGTTGGGGGGGTCTATATTAGTTGTCGAGTGCATGTGGGTGAACTACTGATGTTGGTGTTCTTCTGCAGTTAATTGTTTCTTTTCTTTTGTGGGTTCTCTTCCTTGTTTAAGAATAGCAGTAAATATGAGTCATCAAGGTGTTGGAAATGGTCCTCATGGGGGTAATTTGAAGGTTACTGATAGGAGAGTTAGGGTTGCGGAGTTGAGTTTAAGGTGTTTGATATGTGGTCTAGCCGTTGCTGCTGCTGTTCTTATTGGGACTGACACTCAGGTTAGGGAATTTTTTACATTTCAGAAGAAGGCAAAATTTACAGACATGAAGGCTCTTGTGTAAGATCCTCTTCTTGAACAACAGATTCTTCTCCCTGCCCATTCCAGTTTCTGAAGCAATTTCTAACCCAAATAGGTTGTTGATTAAACTATGATTTTGTTGACTTTGAATGTACAGGTTCGTGGTAGTAGCAAATGGGTTAGCTGCTGCCTACTCACTGGTACAAGTTTTGAGGTGTATTTTGAGTATGATAAGAGGAAGTGTGCTCTTGAACAAGCCCTTGGCTTGGGTCATTTTCTCTGGTGATCAGGTACCAAATGTCACTCTTGTACAGTTTAATTTCATAATGCAACTGTATCTGTCATTGGTCACTTAGTTCATCCTTAATTCATTAACCAGTAGGCATAGTGATAAGCGTAGCTTGAGATCTGTTATGATGAAGTCCTAAAACCAGAGTAATATCAAGAAAAACAAAGATTGGAAATAAAAAAATCATCGAAATCCTGAGAGATAATTTCTTCAGATTGGGGACGGCGGCTTGGCTCCTGGAGAACTGGATTAATTAAGCATAGCCGCCTGCCCCCTGTTTTATATCTGTTCAATGATTCTCTAAACCCCAAGCGATCTACACAATTTGTACTGAAATGAGCGAGAGAGTACAGCTCAGTTGTTGGATTATGTGGAGCCTTATCATATTGTTAACACATTTATCTCTTCAACTGCTGAGTCGAAGAGTAAAGTAAACAAGGGTATATTAAGCTATTCCGTAAGTGTATGTTTTGGTGTACTAAATTATGCCTCTATATGTTGTTACTCAGATTATATTCATTCGGATTATTAATCACCCTTTAGCCCCTCCATGTTAAACTAATTGTTTTGATTGATAATTATTTGTACTTTATGTGAAGGATAACAGAGAAATGGTGATATAGATTAGAATAATGAATAAGCAAATTTCCATGGTGACTGGAGTTCAGACGTGTGTCTTCCGATCTAATAAGTTAAAATATGCATTTATTATAAGGTTAAAAAAAATCACTTTGGGGAAAAAAATTCTGTCAAAAGATTGTTCCACAAAAAAATATTCACTGATAAGTAAATCTCACAAACAAGGCTTTAATTGTATGTTAAAAATCACTTCCAATGAAAAATGAAAAAATAAATTAAAAACATTCTTATATTTAAAGTACTTATGAAAGAAAAATATAGTACAAATTTTCACTTATAGAGATCGGAAGTACTTAAAATATTTATAGATAAGTAACATATATCACATATAAGTGAGAGAATTATTACTTACAGTCGAAAGTATTCATCAAAAGTTTTTTTTCCTTTCCGGATACTAGTGCGTATGCAGCACCAGACACGAACTAAATCCACTGCAATCTGCCTTGATCATATATTACTTTTAATTCAGTTTGTAATTCTAAGTTCTAACCATCCTTATCATATTTTCTCTGATCCTGCACCTGAAATGTATTAGGATATTTAGGCTAGTCTTTTTGGGGTGCAAAACAGATGTGAAGAAAACTTGTACTCTACAGACTTCTTATAATGAAACCTTGCACCATGCATTAGCAGCAAGTAGCTACTGCTTGAACAAAACAGTATAAGTTTCTATATTGAGGAAATTGCAAAAGTTGACCACTTTTAACTTATACATTTCTAAACTAGACATGTTTATAAACATACGTAAAAATGTCCATTTTCATTTTTTAAGGGCAAAAATACCCCTACACAAAAAATATATTTCCATCAAAACCTTAAAACATTATTTACCCTTTTTTGTTCTTTCGTCTTCTCCAGATGGACCAAATCAAATCGGGTTCTCCTCATACCAAATTTCATCATCATCTCCAGTAGCCGTCACTTCTTTCAATCTAGAAGGAACTGTCTAGCAGTTCAATTATATATAATTCAATGTTATAGTGGTTCCATAAAGATGTAACTATTGAGAATTACCGCAATTAAATGACGAGATATACGGATAAATTGTATAGAATGTCATACTTATATTTTTTATTATAGTGTAATTGTCGAGAATCACCAGACATAATTGTAGAGACATATAGATAAATTGTATAGAATGTCGTACTTTTTACTTCTTTACCCGGGGGTCATTACTCATCTCTCGTATTTTAAGGAAAGAGAAGAAAAGTTATTACTTTAGGGGCAAGAATGTAATTTTCAAAAAATATGGCCATTTTGCACTAGTTTTTGAAATGCATCATATTTGAATTTGCTTGTATGAATTTTGCCATTTTAGAAATTCTCCCTTCTGTATTTTGCTTGTCACCTGACATGTGAAATGGACATTCTTGAACAGATAATGGCGTACTTAACTATGGCCGCAATTGCTGCTGCCGCTCAGTCTGCAGTGTTTTCAAAGATGGGGCAGACAGAGCTGCAGTGGATGAAGGTCTGCGACTTGTATGGAAAATTCTGTAATCAAGTCGGTGAGGGCATTGCCAGTGCTCTGATTGCAAGCCTTGGTATGATCCTTCTCTCTGTTATTTCAGCTTTCAGTCTCTTCCGTTTGTATGGAGGAAACCAAGGGAAGAGCAACACGAGGTGGTAAACGAATTATCATCATGTATAAGAATGCACATACTAGCAGTTAATTTCAGCTTCTTGCAAGATTATGGGATTTGAATGTATGTGAAAGTCTGGTTTTGTTTGTAAGATAAGACTAGTGTTATGAAATTCGAGTGTTTGATGCACAAATTTGGCACACTATCGAGTGTCATCAGCCTTTTCGGCAGCGGCAGAAATGATGATTTAGGACTCAACCAGATATTAGAACGGGGTAGCACTCCCCCAAATCAGATGGTTTTGAGTAATGATCTCCACCATTATGTCCAATAAATCAAATCATCAACATTTATTTTACTATAAACCAAACTAAAATCTTTGAAATCTCCCATTTTAAGCAAATTTCCACCGCCTTGTCAAGTTGAATCGCCCAAAGCTCTTTCCTCCACTGTCGTCTCCCGTCGTGGAGTGCCTCGTTCCCTCCTTGAGATGATCAAAACTATGATCTCATCATTTTTTAAAATAATAATACCTTTGAACAGGATTAATCTACAATCCAACCCGCGTAGCAGGTCAATATTTAAGGGTGGTAAGGAGGGGGGGTGGTGGGTGGAAATTGTTTCTTTCTTTTCTGAAGGTTACTTATTTGGTGGAGGTCGGAGGGTTGGCTACACTCTAGCGGGAGGAAGGAGGTGCTAGAAGTCAGAACAAAGAAGGAAGGACGTGAGAGGTTTGGGTTCAAATCAACGAGGAGGATGTGAAATTAAATCTACCTAAAGAGTAACCCTACGAATACGAATGAAAACAAAAGTAAACCCTGAGGGATAGTACGAATGAAAACAGAAGTAAACCCTGATCATTTAAATGTGATGACATGTAAGAGCATCTATAAGAGTGCTGTTATTTGTAGGTAATTATTTAAGTAATTTTTTACAAAATGAGGTAAATTCACCGTATGAATTTACCCCATTTTGTAGACGGTTTAGATCAATTCATTGATAGATCTCTCTCCATATAGATAGGTATTTTCATGGATGGAGATAAAGATGGGGATCCATCTAGATCTTGAATCACTATTTCCATTTTTTTTCTTGATTATGATTTATTGCCTTCTATACGAGTCTAGAAGGAATCAAAGACTTATTGATGAGGTTTTCGGGAGTTCAGTTCCTGCTATGATCCCTAGCCCTTCTATTTATAGATTCAAGGTCCCTGCAAAAGCTTCGACAAAGTGCCCAATCAAAGAGAAAATAAACCTAAATGATTACCTATAAAAATAATTTTCCCATCTACAGACTACAATGAAGTTGTTAAATCAAGTCCGTAACACGTGTTAGTTAACACTTAAAAAATATAGTTACAATAGAAGTGTCAATAAAATTGCTAAAGCAATCTTTTGAATATTAAGTTAATTTTGTTGTTAAAGTTAATAACTATTTTCACAACAAAATGAGACATTTTTTCATTTATTTATTGTAGTAATTGTTGACCATTGAATATTGGGAAAACGAGTCAAGTACTTTACTCCATTTAAAGTTGGCACTTGCAACTGGCCTTTCATATTCTACTTTGACATTAATCCCTCCCAGTTTATTCATTATAATTAATTTCAAGTTTTTCATTAAACAGAATGACTAAAATGAAAAAATACCTGTAAAATTAAATGTTCCAACTACATTACCCACTATTTCTTAATCCGTGTGAAAATTCCAACCGTCCTATCTTTGTGGGACGGAGGGAGTATAAGAGTGAGATAAAATGAATTTACCCTACTTTTTAATGAGTTTTTGTAAACACTTACCTACAAATAACGTAACTCAAAAGATGTAAAGAAAAATAATTTTTAACTTTCATGAAAAAAATTTTACCTAGGGGAGGTGTAATTGATTTTCTAGAAAAATGAAGAAAATTATGCTTAAAAAGATTGTACCATGGACTTTCAATTTCATTTTTATTTGTCAATCAAACGCACGAAGATGGAAAATTTTCTAGGAATTTGACATTTTTTATAGAAAATATCTCCAATCAAATAGGCTCTAAATATTATTGCAAGTATAGGCACTAGACAAGAAAATTTACTCACTTACGGCTACTAAAATAAGCTTACATTCCTTTTTGGTCCTTATCAAATTATTATTGGCCACTTTCATTAGTAAATTAAATATAATTGAAATATTAATTACGTATGCCTCTCTCTCAAAACACCATCGTGGATACAATGTAGTTTTTAGCCCCCATATACACCTTTAATGTACATTGTTATTAAAAAAGTAAAATAATAAATCAAAATAATTTTTTTTCCCAACCATAAATGAAAACAATTGGTAGTGAATTGAAAGGCACTTGGTAAAATTTTTCTAAATTTTACTTTTCTAACAACATTAATTGAGTTAGAAATGGAAACGAGTCTATTTTAGTAGGACATGGAGAGTATTTTTAGAATTCACCTTTTTAATATTCTCTTTATCCCTACTAAGATAAACTTATTCCTAATTTACAAGGATTAAGAAAAACTCAATATTGTTTGAAAACTCAATTAATACTCTCTCTCCCCCCAGTCGGTTACTTCTTCCAGTCTTCAAGAGAAACGATGGTAAAGTAACCCGCCCTCTCTCTCGTATATGTATGTATATGTGCGTTTATATGTTTGTTTACTTACAGACATGCCGAAGCCATTTCCATTGACACCTCCATTGGTGTTTTTATAACATCTGGGCCTGTAGATTTTCCTAACCAGACAACTAAATTCCATTTGCATGGGCTTGTGAATCTGGGATCCCTTTTATTTTTTATTTTCTACAAATCGGCTTAATTTTTCACGTTTGGCACGAGAATTCTCGGCACAAATATATCTTCCATGTCCGCAGAGAGAACACTCAGACTAAGAAGATGAGTGTCTGGTGATATTTCTGATATATGCATATTTAATTAAAAAGCCTGCCCTTTCCGTCTCTTCTTCTTTCCTGTAATGCAAAATTTATGATGCAGAGAAGTTCGGTACAAGTATTATCATTTTATTATTTTTTATTCTATGTAAACATCCAATATATCCAATTTTGGTTCTTGCCACTTGTTATTGCATTAAATGTGAGCATTTTAAGAAATATTTGTACAGCTTTTACACCAAAGAAAATCTTTATTAATTAATGCTGAGAAAAATCTACTTATATAGGGATGGAGTTGAATATCTATGACAATTTCCTTAACGTTTTGATTTGTATAAAAGTCTCCAAGATTAAGGTTATATCCCTAATGCCGTATGGACAATCAAGAAATCTCCTGCATATATGTACGTTTAGGCAGTTTAGATTCAAGTTTGTTTTCCCACTCCATTAATTAAATCTTGACACAACAAAGAATTGTAGACTACTTCAAAACGGCTGGCTGAGAAGAAAACGGCGAAATTTGAGAAGAATATCACAAGAAGAGGAGCCCCTCAATCGTCTAAGAAAGCATGGGAACCTGCACACATTGTTCTTATCCTCTTTGCAGTTTTGGTGGTATTCTCATGTAAGCTTTTCTGTGTGCTTCAATGAATATTATTTAGTGATGGTAAATATATGGATAATTAGGAATCAATGAAGAGACAAAGAAACTTACTTCTTCCTCTGTCTCTCAGTTTCTATTATTTTAGTTGTGTTTTGAGAGTAATTAAGAAAGAAAATGGATTTGCTATCCTTGTTCACTCAGAACAACAAAATGTTGTTTTGAGATTTCTTCACAAAAAAAGTTCTTTGTTTTCAAAAATGCATTTTCAAAAATATATGAAAACAAACAGATGAGTGTCTTGAATAGTTCTGTGCGCAATACTTGTATTGACAATTACAAAAAATTGACACAAATGTTGAGTTCCAGTTTTCCGTCTTTTTTGCAGTTATCTTTCAGGTTTTGAGGATGGCAATTAATGGTGGAGCAGAGTGAGAAGATGAAGCTGTTTGTTGTTGTTTCTGTTTATTTATGTTGCAGATGAACTTTAACAATAATACTTCAATGCACTGGAATTATATATGAATTTTGAAGAGCTTCGTTTCTAATGCTAGATCAGTAATTTCGCAGAAGAGTGGAAAATGCTAGATTCTCAACATTTGTACAGACGAGTCATATCAAGCAACATTCTAATGAATTTCACATAACATAATTCCAAGAGATCGGAAGAAGTTATTAATTATTCACCATCTTATGTATATGTTCAGAAGAAGCCATTTGAATAGGTACAAAAGTTCAACAAAGGCCAAAGCACATTCAACCCTTTTTCCATATACTGTGATAAATGGACAAGTACGTCTCATAAGATACAAGCAAAGTGAACGTTCTGAAGTCTGAACCCCGGTTCAGTATTTGGTAACAGAAGAGTAGGACTGGAATAAAGTAAAGATGCTAAAGAAAAACCTTTAAGATCCAAAATTTTAGAGAAGTTTATGATTCATCGGCTTTCTGTAGTTGCATTTGTCTTCATCAGACCTATGAGCTGCACGAACGGAAAAAGTACTTGCCATCTTTGAACATTGGCTACGGTCTGAACTTTGTGAGAGCTTCCTTGTATAGCTGTTAAAGCCATGGCACTTTTCCATGTTGGACTTAAACAGGTCTTCTGGTGTATCATATACCTCCAATTCCTACAAGTAGATATTGTAACATGATTCACTCCAGGAATTATGAAGTTCCAAATTCAGATATTATTAGTGAAGCATGTCTCAAGATATTTTGTTTTAAGGTTGCTGTGTACAGATACCTTGGACTTTGTCTTGGCATAATCAGGCGTTAGGCAGGGGTTTAAATCTTTGAAAAACATGTCATCTGGACTTCCGGGAGTTGTGTAATCCCCAGAGCTGAATTCATTGCCAAACTGTTCAATATACAAAACTAAGATATGATTTCCACCTTATCTTGGCGCAAAAACTTAAGAAAGCTAACTACAGGATGAAAAAACATGCAACTGGTGCAATTCCAGCATTTTTGTAATATAATTTTGTTCTTCAAATTTGAGCAGGACAACATTTGTGTTCGCTTGTGATCTTGGAGTATTTAGCTGTACACAATTCTTGAAAAAAATGCAACTTATTGATCTCTTCATTCAAGATCATCATCATAACCTATGAACTGTGATCAATAATAATGTGTTTACCAGAGAATTTGCTTCTTCTTCTTGATCATAAGACGGTGTCCTTGGAGAATTAATGTGATTGTCACAATATCCTCCCGATGAATATTTTTCCGCCTTCACCTGTGACAACAATTTTAAAGCAATTAAGTTTATCCGCAATATAAACCATGAAACATGTAACGTTTGATCTTCACCAACATTATCCGAATGTGCCTTAATTTCCTGTGAAAATATGGTAAATGAAGCCAGCCAAAAAAATTTGAGCACGAAACATGAGTTTTTAGAATTATATAAATGAGAGACACTTGGCAGGAAGTGATGAAGAGAACACAATTTTAACATAATTACATAGTTACAGTCATGTATACTTTGAAGATGTGATTATTATAGTTTTTACTTATTTATGTACAGTGTGTATTAGGATTCGTAGGCATCTTTAATAAACCAGACACAGTACAGAAAACCAGATTTGAGGTGATAAAAGGAAAATCTTGTACAGAAGTATGAATGCTTGCCTCTGCTAAATCCTCAGCTAGACATTGTAGTTGGCCGGTAAGAGAAGTGACCTGCCTCTGAAGGCTTGGAATAAGTTGTTTTGCCTGCTGAAGTTCCGAACCCTGCTTCTCCAAAAGCTCCTGAAGCTCTAATTCATCACTTCTGGGAAAAGTATGGTAGTCTTCAGAGACTTTATTTCTTCCCTTTGTTTCAAGCACAAATCCTTCAGCTTCTCGACCTATAACAAACTTCTCCAGTCATCCAATGAGATCTAAACATCGGGACTTATCACAAAACCCTGCCTCGACCAAATCTTGTGACCTCATAAGAATTCCCATAAAAGAAGAGGAATCAAGTACTAAAGGATAAAATTCCCACATTGAAAATAAATAACCAACATATATATAAGTACTTGGGTTACCCTTAAATCTTAACATGTTAACCTTTTTAAGATGAAACCCCAAGTCTGGTAATGAGTCCGTACGCTAGTATCCACCTCTTCTTTTTTCACAAGCATTGCACTCTTCAAGATTAGTGTGCTCTAACGAGCCACCATCTTGAGAGGGCATATTAAACGACGAAATTCTCACATTAAGAAAGTAATAAATAAATCACCAACATATATATAAAAGTACTTAGATTACTTGGAACTCCAAGTCTTAATATCAAGAACGTATACGAATCCATATTTCAATTATCAATCAGTCTCACACATACAACACCAAGAAAGTTTAATGTATCAATCAATAAGTATCAAACTTCAGTTAATTTTCTCTCATTTCAAATAATTTTAATTGCTGAATATTTTTTTTTGTCAAGAAATTCACATTTCACATAAAAGTCTCTTCTGTTTAATAATTCATTTAATTCAAGATTGCCACTTTCAAAAAATACCACTGTTAATTCCCCAAAAATGATCTCCCGCCATACGTCTAGCGGGATTATCTCGTCAAATGTACATGTGACGTGAGATTAGTAGACAACCTCTATGTGAGTTGTCTCACCGTGGGACAATCACATGTGATTTGTCTAATAATATCCTACCATATGTGCATTTATAGGGATAACCCCGCCAGACGTAGAGTGGGAGAACGGAATGGTTAATTCCCCAATCGTTCAAAATCTTTAAATTTTTTTTTCATGCATCTTACAACCATCTTCCCCAATCTTCAGATTTCAATAAATTTTACAGATTTGAATGCAAGAATCTTTAAAAAAAAAACTCATAAAATATCAATTATTATAAACATATTATTATCAATTATGCATACGAAGAAACAGATATAGAGGCAGGAATTACCTCTCGGTTTCTCTCTTCAACCAGCAACTTGAGCTCAGCTATCTGCTGCTCCTGCTCCTTATTTGCGCTCAACAGCTCCCTCTCACTCCTCAACACCATAGCCAAAGTCCTCGTATTCCCTTTAACCTCAGTCAAAGCCTTCTTCGAGCTTTCATCTCCCTTTTTCGCCCCTGAAGAACCACCCTTGAACAGCTTCTTATGCAGCCCACTCAATCCGCTACCCTTTTTCACATTGTTCTTTTTCAAATCCTCGGCTAAAATATCCGCAGCCACCACAAATTTCGGTTCTTTACTGGAACTCTTGGCCTTCTTGTTTTCCATAAATTTCTTGATCATTAAGCTCAGATTAATGTTGTCGGGTGCGGTGGCGTTTTTACTGGATGTAACTTTGACGACGGCGCGTGAGGTGCCGCGTGAGAAGGGGAACTCGGTGGACGAAGATGGGTCAGATTTTGTTGAGCTGTTAAGGCTGTTGGCATAGCGGGTTGAGGGCCTGAGTGAAGCCATGGTTCTTGATTGGAAATGTTGAAGATGGAGGAAATCACTTCCCGTTTATGGGAAAACTAAGGATTCAAACAGAATTGAAAATTTTTTAAGGATAAAATGTGCGTACAGGATTCTTGTCTCGCCGCTGTCTGAATTCAAATCTTTTGGATGAAAACTAAGAAGCGCTTAATTTTGAAAGATATGAAACGACGACGTTGATGTCTTCAAATAGTAACCGTTAAAAGTAGAAAATATTATCAATGCCCAGGAGTGTGTTTCGCATGTATTCTTATATATAAATTGTATTATAATAAATTTTGAATTTTGAGTTTTTGGGGCACGTGACAAATTTTACAATTAACATTTTATACATTTATCATACAAATAATAAGTTTTCACTTTTTTAACAAAATTTAACCAATCAAATTAAGTCACATACCTCAAAAATTCAAATTTCAAAATAGATTATAAATCAATCTAATTATAAAATGATATCAAACGGACTCTAAAAATGAGGAGGGGTCGATTAACCTATTATATGTTTTGATAGATTTATAATTGATTCCACTATTGTACTTAACTTAACACATGCCAGTAATTATAATTGACGTCTCACATTGATTTAAAATGTCCATCAATCAATATCATATGGCAAATGTAGGAGCTTCTACGTGTCTAATAAAGTACAATCATTACTTTCATTTATAAATGAAATCAATTATAAATATATCCAAATGGACCCCTAGTGATTATAGGCTCAGCCCCTTTCTAGTTTTCTTGAGTTTGAATCAATGTGTCCCTCCCCTCCATTCGCTTTAGACAATAGTTGGATACAGTCGATGTTTAGCATTATCATAATAATTATTATATAATTGTGTATCTTTTTAATTTTTAATATTTACCTATATATATAATTCAACAGTCGGTGGACACAATTAGACTCATTTTCACGCCTAATTTTGTTGGCACAATTAGAATACAAATGAGATAGACGTCATTAGTCCTTTATTTTTTTTTTATTTTTATTGGATGGCTTTATTTTTTCTCATTTTTTTTTTCTTAAACTTTTTGAGATTCCAAAGTTAAATGACGTTGTTTTTATTTTCTTCAATTAACTTGTGTACATGAAATGGTACAGTTGTCGGTGATTGAAGAAATGTGCATAATTTTTGCTTCCGGAGTCTGTTTTCTGCCTATGACACCAACTTTTATTTTGAACTCAATTATTCAATTATATCTCACCTTTATATATGCATAATATATAATTCAAGAGTTGGTGGATACAAGGATACAATTAGACTAATTTTTCCGCATATTTTAGTTGGCACAATTAAAATTGTAATATACTTACCTCATCATGGCTCCGTTGATCCCTTATTATTATTTTTTTATTGAATAGATTTCCTTTTTTCTCTTTTTCTTTTCTTATTTATTTTTTTATTTTTTGATATTCTTAATATAAATGACATTATTTTTATTTTCTACAATTCACTTGGATACATGAAAATGGTACGGTTGCCGATGATTGAAGAAATGTGTGTAACTTTTGTGTTTGGATTAACTAATGACACCAACTTTTATTTTGAATTCAATTATCTAATTATATCTCAGGTTAATTTCACAAATCATCCACAACACTTAAGTTAAGAATCGGTTGGGTATCCAGCCTTTTTTTTGGACCTCTTGGGTCCTAGCCCTTTATAAATTCTCACAATAGGTCTTTTTTGTCATTATTCTATCAACTATTCTTAAAATGACTATTATATCTCTTAACTTTTTAATTTTAAAAACAAAATATTTAAAAATAATAAAAAATCAAAAAAAAAAAAAAAGAAAAACCCACCCCTCCCCTCATGAATTGCTGATGAAAACGGCAGCAAAATGCCACAGTTTCCGGTGGCCAAACTTGGGGGAGAGGGTGGGTGGGTGGCAAGTTTCAAATTAGTTGGGAACTTTCAATGATTGTTTATATACAAGTAGTTGATTTAAAAATTCACAAATTGTTAATACAAGATGATCGACTAAATATGTTACTATTTTCATGTTAGATTGATTCTCATTCTAGTTCAAAATTAAAATTTCACATACTATTAATTTGACAAGTACTTATTTATAATTTTCTCGTTATAATTCAATTTCGATAATGAGAATCAAACACTGAGGACATCCATTTCAGTATGAATATTGCTATGAATTAGAATAATGTTGTAAATAATTAGTGCTCCCTTCATCTCTCGCAAAAATAATCCCCTTCTCGATTTGCAAATTTTAGGAAACACCAATAAATGCTGTTGGAAAAGTAACAACTAAGAATAATATTTTTTTAATATATACTTTCTTTTATTTATTTATGATTTCACCTTTTTTTAAATAAGAGTTATTATTCCGCTTTGATTGTTCTTATTTGTTAATAATAATGCATATTAAATAGGGGTGTTCAAGAAAATTAAGAATTTAATTTTAAAAAAGTGGATTATGATTTGAGACGGATGAAAAATGGATAATGAAATATCATTGAACGAGGGGTATACATTTACCATTGAATGACTGAACTCTTAATTAATAACAGTATTATTAATTAAAGTGAACCTATATTTTTAGTATTTAATTATCATGTGAACTTTATGGTTGACAAATTGCTACGAGGTAACTGGCACAAAAAGGTCCCTATTTTTAGATATCATTATGCAAATAGTCCTTACATTTGTTTTGTTTTTTTTTTCCCAATTTCATTCCATCTTCATATATATATATATATATATATATATTTGCATAACTCATTCTTCATTTTGCATTTATTTTCTCCATTTTCATAAGGATAGTTTTGTCTACCCATGGTAAAGTTTTAAAAAACGGCAACAAGGTTCCAAAATAATTAGAAAAATGTAGTTATTTTTTATTTTTTAATAATAATGCAATTTATTTTAATTAGTTTTCAACGATACTAGTTATTTTGAGATTTTAATTGAAACTTTTTAAAATTTAATCTGTGAATGGACAAAAATGCCGTTCTAAAATTGGAGAAAATTGAACACAAATTGATTGGACAGTGAACTCTACCAAAAAAAAAAAAAGGTGATGATGAAATTATCAAAAAATTAAAGCTAAAGACCATTTGCACAATAATGTCTAAATGTATAGACTTTTGTGCCAATTACCCAATGGTTATGTTTAGCAAGCTTTCATTTTTCTCTGTCCACTGTCCAATCTCCGCAACTTATTCAAATTTTATTTTCTTTTCTTTTCCATTTTTCCATCTCCAAACAAATTTTAAACAAAATGCTGGTATTTTTAGGAGTATATTTTTGCGACAGCACACTGACGGTTGACTTTGATCCTATTTATTTGGAGAATTTATAATGAGGAGAGATGTAGAATGTGTATTGAAAATGTAAAAATGTGTGAAATATGTGGTTGTAATTAAACAGTTGTGAAATCAAATGTCAAATCAGTGATAGGTAAATTTATAAATTGGGAGAATAAAAGAGATCAAACAAGCTAGTTGGCTCCCTTTTTTTTCCCCTCTCCAAAAGACTCACTTTCATAAAATTAGTTGCACATGTTTATGCACATTAGGAGTGTTCGAGATTTTCCATAATTTACAATCTTTCACTTTAAAATTAATGGAGATTTTTAATCAAAAGACCCCTTACTCCTTAGCCGTGAACTTTGGTTAAAAATCAGCTGAATGTTGCAAAAATTACTGAAAATAATTTTAAAAAATTTGAATTCCAAAAAGAAATTGATTCTTTAACAAAACATCGGGCTAGAAGACTGTTGCTGGTCTTCAGAATTATAGACTTACTAGAACTAATCCAGTTCATTGAAACCTCGAAAGCCACTGCATCTACAACATGACACAAAAATAAAGCAATCATAAAAGACAAACAAAAGCACTTGCAAAGAAAAAAAAAATAATAACAACAACAACAACAGAAGCTACTTCATATTAACACTAAACAAAAGGTCCAGAAGTCCAAGAAAGCAAAGGTGACATGACCATAGGGTGCCCACCCTGCTGCCTAGTCCAGTCTAAACTTAAACCAAAACATCTAACATATATTTATTTGCTAGTTAATACTTCCTAAACATTTTCCTTTTAACAGTTGAGGAGACTAGTAAGAACAAGAACTTGTTGCTTTCGCAACTTCCCCATCTGTGATTAGCTGTCTTCTAGCCATTGTAATAGTAACATGATACGGGATACCTTCAGGATTTTGTTACATATACAAAGTTACCTGATGTATATCCAGGTAACCTTGGACTTCTAATTCTAAGCTTTGTTCACAGCATTAACATGATTGTCAACCCTGTCCTCATTGTCCTTGATGATAAACGGCTTCCTCATATTAACCGCCTCCATGCTTTGTGGGTGTACAGACGCAGCTGGATCTTGCAATGGCCGTTTGTCATTTTCAGACGCTTCACAGTTTGATGGCAGAACTTTTCTGTTGGTCATTGCAGAGCTCTTAGGTTTAGGTGGCCCAGCAGAAGTCGAGAACGATGAAAGATTCCCACATGGGGTGAAAATTGAAGTTAAAAAAGAAAGTATATCTGGCTTCGCCTGTAAATCCACCCATTTGTTACCAATCCAGTCTCTTGAAGTCCTTATATTTTTCTTTGGCATAGTAGAAAACCGGTTCTCGCCTACAGCAAAGTAGAAACTAAATCAGAGACAGAAACTCTGCTACAAGGCACTAATCATCTAATGTAGAACCACCCCATCTTAAAGTTTAAGCCTAAATATTTAAATGTGTCTTCCACACACCCCTACAAACAGTCAATTTGATTTTCTCATCATTGGCCTGACACTACACAATGTTCATAATGTGTGGCGTCACAACTTTTACCTGAGAGAATAAAATAGACTCCGTGTGGAGAGGTGTTTTGAAGAGAACATGTTTGCATATCATGTTGCATGACGCAATCTTAAAGCTTGACAAATTTATTCATTTAAAGAGTCTTCCACACCAAAAGAAGTGCGACCGGAGGAAAAACTTCATGAGAAGAATAATCCCATCTTTTAATTTAACGCAAGAGGCTGTTTGTTGATTCTGATGACACGATATATGACTTATGAAATGATACAATTTTCTCTTTTTTATATATATAAGAAGTTAAGAACCACCACATTTTGCAACTAGGATACTTACCAGGGAAGTAAACCTGAAGATTATCATTTCCAACAGTGTCAAATCCAATAACAACGCCTTCCCACCAGCCATCACACCACCATGCATCAACTGCTGCTCCTACTATATAAGAGCTGCCTGAAGAATCCTCCTCAGAAGGCCAAGGACGGACGGTCAGGCGGCCTGCACATCTCATGCCCAGTTTGTCAGGAGCTGCCACTCTATATGCCGGACACCATTCCTGCATATATAAGTTTAAAATAAATGAACAAATAATTTCACATATAGAGTGATAAACATGTATTGCCAAACATGCTCTCCCAGTGGTTTCCCTGCAGTTAACTTATATTTAGCAAGAAGTTCTATAGTCTACACTCTACAGTTCCCAAACGATGTCCGATTCTTAAAGTGGTAAAAGATACATGTAAACAAAAAATGAGGAATAATCGCATCCTTTAAATGCAGTAAGCAAAAGGACTAGATTAATATGGTCTAATCACCTACTTCCAGTTTTGCAGGTCCATCAACATCAAGCACATCATAGTACTGAACCCTTATACGCTTCCCTACTGATTGCACGATCTTACACCTAAACCAGCAGCCTCGCGTGCCGCTATCCTGACAAAGAAGCTCTATATTTTTGTTGTTCTTGGACATCTGAAATTGAGGTTCAGGCTTGACAGGATCAATGCGAATTGATCTCTTACTTGACATTATGACCTTCAATCTCCGGACAGGCTGTCCACACTTAGCTACCTCTTGGGTTACTTTTCGTACCTCCATTTTCATCCATGAGAAACTGGAATCCAGGCGGGATAGGATTGGTTGAGCAGAGTAACCTCGTAAATTACTTAGAGAGAAGGACTTCGGCCCGTCATCTTTTAATTCTCTATGGCACATAAAAATTCCAAATGACAAGCTCCACTTTAAACGAGCCAAACATTTTTGGAAGTGATTAGGAGTCAAGACAGCAGCTAGACAGTCAATACACTCTGCACTGATGTCCTGCTTATGAGGAGTGATGAAAACTTCTCGAGGATGTGCATTTATGTGAGGAATTAAATCTATAACTTCCTCCATAAAATGAAACCATCGTACTGTAACCATTTTCTTCCCCTTCTTATCCTCATATAAATCTTCCAGATACCCAAGGTAGCGACTTTCTCCTTCTCCCATGATCAAGACAAAGGATGAAACCTGAAGATCAAGATAAGAATTGGAAAGCTGTTACTAGATGTGTTATGAGCGTGATTGGTAAAGATATAACAACTACAACTAATTTTGCAAAAAAATTGTCTCCAGAAATGTCCCGATAACTACTTTTCTCTCACCAGTTAAAGAAAAGGAAGAGTCTTAAGTTATTTTTTGTGAAAACTGCTATTACCTTACTTTTCTTTCTTCTTCCTGTTCCTTTTTCCCCTCTTTTTCTCTCCATGAAGCAGCTCAGACCTTATGTGTAAATAGCTTACTGGTTTCTAATATTTATCAGTTAAATATTATTTCCTAGAAAACTAATTTATTTAGTTAAAAGTGAACTTCCAGGCTTGATCAAACATGCTGAAATATACAAGACACATTTTGAGGGCCTATATGGAAATGATTTTCTCAAAATCAATTCACTCAAACTCATTTTCTACCACACATTCACTCATTAAAATAATCTTACACATAAATTTATAACTTTTCCTTACTTTCTAACCACAAATTTTCTCAAAAAATCACTTTTCACAAAATCAATTCTCTAAAAATCATTTCCATAAGGGCATTAAGACTTACAGGTATGTCAGCTCCATTCCTGCAAAAACCTGGATAATGCTTAAGCTGTTTACAGCAGATCCAAGCATCACCTTTCCATTCGATATCTGGATTTCTGACATTAAATTTTCTTGAGACTTGGATCTGAAATGAATGTCCATTATTAGTAATCTGAAGTTGATGCACACTTTAGCATGAAATATCAGGAAAAATGAATAACTAAATATCAAGAGTTACCCCTTCATCCATTTCACGGAGCGCACAATTAGGGACACTAGCCATCAAGATTCCACTGGATTCCAGAGATTGCTTCAGGTGATGTATCTGTGGATCTGCCAGGGAAAACAAGGAAAGTGGCTCATAATTAATCACAAAAATTTCTCTGAAGCAAAGCTAAGGCGTTGGTCGCAACGCAAATTGAAAACCTATTTAGTTCACATACTAATAGCTTCCTTTACTTCTAAAAGGCTTCAATGAAATTTTGCACCAAAAAAAACTCAATTCAATACAGAATGCACTTGCAGAAACGGGTTGAGAGTGCAACCAGTGATGATATTAAACGTCCTACTCTGAAAATGAATGCGGTGGATCCTGTAACGGACAACTCTGGGGCCCACTAGTATTGAGAACTCCGCCGTGTTATTAATGAAATTTCTCCGTGTCAATTGAAGAAAGAAGAGACGATATGTTTGACCGAGACCGTCATGGGAATAACACTTTGCTAAAAGATTTTGAGGATGAAATTGCCCTCAGATTACAAGATTACCACTTAATGATTTTGAATGCATTTATTCATCAGAGCTTGATTTGGAATTAAGAACTAAAACTACACTTCCAAAGAAGTTTTGGTTTTGGTTCCATTATCATTTTCCAAAATAAAAGAACAATATTGCAAGGTGTTTAAATTAATCAAACATAAGCAGCAATCAAGCTTCTCACGATGCATGTGCAAAAATTTTAAAATAAAAACACTTCATTTCAAGTAAGGGAAAAATTGTAATCATGGTGGCAATCCTAGGTGAGGTTACCAGAATAGGCTGAGAGCGTGAATTAAAATAGTGAAACTGATTTCTGACTCTGGCTCCAGATAGTAGCGGCGAATGGTACAACAGACTCACATAATTAACCAGAAGAAATTGGCTAGGAATGGTTGAACTCTGTCGAGTAGGCTGTATTGAAAAGCAAAAGGTCAGTGCGAACAATCGTTTGGTGTGGGGAAAAAAGATCATGTAAAGATGTTAACATCTTTTCTTAAACAGTATAAGCTATCGAATATTCAAACAGCCACATTCCATGGTACCCTCAACAAAATTGCCAGATAAAACATAAAGCAAGTGCTGTAATCTCTAACAGAAGCCCCTTCTCTTTTGTTATTCTCAAGTTCATTTATGATTAAAGAAAGTAAAATCAACCATTGCTTCAAGAGTATGGTGTTGATAGTATCTTCACAAGTTACTGGAAAGTCCTTTTAAAAAAAAAAAAAAAATAGAAAGATTTTATTGATAATGAGTAGAGAACATTACAAAATGCTACCCTCTCCCACTACAAGAGCAAACCAGCGAGACAAGAGACAAAGCAAAGCTAAACAACATAAAAACCAAAAGGCTGCAGTAAGCTAAACAACTTGAAAGACGTCATTTAATCACAATAAAAACAACAGGCTGCAGTAAGCTAATGGTTTACAACAACTGTCAAGTACAAACAGCTTGAAAGACTGAAAATAGTAAAACAAGTGCCATGACTTTAATGAGAACAAAAACTTATCAGTTAATTTATATACTCATGCACAATGAGCCTTAAAAGTGAAGGTGAGTGACCAAGTGTTTGTTATTGATCTTGATTTGACAAAGAAGGTCACAAACTCCTTATCAAAAACTTCTACGGGTAGCGGAGAATTTACTGACAGAACTTAATTGAATTTACATAGGCCATTAGAGATTATTTAGTTAAAAGACACCATACTTACTTGAATTAGTGGAGATTAGTTGGCCTCTTGAGACTATTGATGTAAGCCAATCCACGACATCACGTCTTGCTCGCCATTTTGTACCAGAGTGGACTGTTTTTGTGCACCCATACACGCGTATGAAGTCCTCTGTAACCACATAGACCATGTGCCTTACACTCTTTTCAGTTCCCACAACAGCAAGGACTAAATTCCCGTTGGACTCCTTCAAGTAGTAATGGACAACCCGGCTGCCCTTTTCCGAAGAAATAATATGCTCTTCCCATGCCATGAGCACATGATCATTTGAAGGCATCCTGATGAAACAGTAAAAGGAAAAGAGCAAATATCATGAAAAAGAAAAATGCAATGTAAACCCCATGTTTAAATCGCCCAATTCAAGTCATCATCATAAATATAACAATGTACTTCAAAATGGTTAAACCTCAAAATAGTATATACAAGATTACAAGTCCAGTGTCATTCTAGCTGCGGGCAAGTTTTTTTTTTTTTTTTTTTGGGGGGGGGGACCGGGAGGTGGTGGCAGAAAAACTCAGGAAATAAAGGCCCAAATCGTTAAATAGAGATAAAAGAGAGAGATTAAAAATAAAAAAATCGGATTTCTCAACTAAATTTTAGAAAAAGGAAATAGAAACCAAGAGGAGGGTTTTTAACCCAATGGCACAGACACAGAGAGACGTTCCAGAAAATTAAAGAAGAAACAAGAAATAAGAGACGCAAGGCGCTCAAAGGCCAAAACTAAGAGATGAGTTTTGCTTGATTTAAAAGCTTTACCAAGTCCAATGCCATCCACATACAATAGTTCAGCAAGCAATCATAACTCCAGAAAAGAAAGGGGAAAATTTTAACTCACTGATCACGACAACAAAAATTTCTCAAGAACGTCAAAAGCTTATTACGCTTCGTTAACACCATAAACGATAAAAAAAATAAGAGCATAAGAGTCGCATAGTTAATAAGCATACGAAACAAGTGTTAGAAACGGACCTTGAGAAAAAAACAGAGAACCCGGAGCAACTGGGGCGGGGTTCCCTTCGTTCAGGAATAAAACGCGCGTACAAGCCTGAGTAGGATATCAAGTTGGAGCTGTTGTTGGGCAAAGAAAGTGGGAATGAGCAAGTATTTGGCGAGGAGAAGAGCAAGTGATTACAGACAGACGGCAATTGCCATGAAAACACAGTTGGGATTGCAGAGTATTGCAACGTTCCAGGTTTTCTTGGTGCCCAAACATTTTTGACCAAGCTTAAAAAAAATCCCCCAACACAATGTATTATAAAATAAATGTAACACTTAAAAAAGTTTGATCTAAACAATGTTTTTATTTTTATGGGGTCAAACTCAAAAGACATACATAAGTAATTTTTGCTTTGCCAAACGAACTTTTAAAAAAAAAAATGGGGAAAAGAAAAATTAATAAGGAATTCTTACTGACCAAAATATTTTTATGTATTGCCTCGACATGTTTTCTCCAAAATTGCCAATGGTCCATGTTCGAAGTGGATATATAAAATTATAATTGCCTTGAATCACTACGACTTTTGCCCGGTATAAGCTATTGATCTTGAGATTATTATGACACCTGATGATTTATGTGATTTCATATTACAATTTTTCTATGAAAATTATGTGGTCTCTATTATAGAGACCACTTATGAAAACGAGTATTAAAACGTGCGTTGCACGTTGTATGATAACATATAATGTAATATACAAAAATTTAGTGAAATAAAATAATTAATTTTGGACCCTTTTTTTGAAATAAATTTGGGCCCACTTGGTTCTTATACTTGTTCATAATATTTAATATATTTAAATTTATAGTATGATTATTGCGTGCAATAAAAAAATTTATAATTATTTATGATTTCTTATAAAATATTATTTAAACAATACGCTTATAAAATATTACTTTACTTTGTATTTATTTATTATTGTGGTTTTAATCATGAAATTGAATTAAAATTGAAATTAAATAATACAAATCGAAATTAAGGAATTAAACAATATTGGATCAGAAGTACAAATAAAATTTTGTATTTAAAAATACAAATGGGAGTTACAATTTATCGCATTAATAATTGTTTTAAGAGAGGTTTGGGGGATAAGAATTAAATAATTGAAATACTACAAATAATTCAGTAAAATTATTGAAATAAAAATAATTAATATACAAAAACATACAATAATTATAAAGATTAAAATAATTGTAACTCTCTATTGAAATAATTGTTAAGATTAAATTTAATCACAATAAATACTACAGTAAGGATTAATCTTAAAATAAAACACATTAAGCAAACAATGTGCAATTTTGGACAATTTGGTTCTTATGCTTGTTCATACTATTTAAATATATTTAAATTTATAGTACGATTATTACATGCAATAAAAAAATTTATAATCATTTATAATTTCTTATAAAGTATTATTTAAACAATACACTTATAAAATATTACTTTAAGGAGATATCTATGCTTACTTTGTATTTATTTATTATTGTGGTTTTAATCATGGAATTGAATTAAGATTGACCACAATAAACACTGAATATTAATAATAGACTTTAAATTAAATAATAGACAAATCGAAATTAAGGAATTAAACAATGTTTGGTTAAGAAGTAAAAATAGAATTTGGTATTAAAAAATTCAAGTCAAAGTTACAATTTATCGCATTAATAATACTTGTTTTAAGAAAGGTTTGGGGATAAGAATTACAATTGTAATTTCAATTTCAAAACTCTTTATTGAAATACTTGTTAAAATTAATATTATATAAATATGAATAAATAATGCATAAAATATTACACAAAATATTTAATTTAGTTTAATAATATTAAAAGTTTATAACTTACATACGATTATACTATAATTAATTATTTTAATGTGATGTAATTGCCTATCATATCAACGTTTATATTTCATCTCTTTATGCATACTTTACTCACGATAAATATTTATCTTGATTGAAATTATTAAATAGTACACTAAAATTATTAAATAGTTATTTGTGCATATTGCTAAAGAAAAACATGTTTCTTGAGAAATTATTTGTGCTATGCCTATGAGTTTTTTATTGTTTTGAATCATATATATATATATATTAAGTTTCACATTATTTTAGCTTCTTCATAACTTTTTTTATGCATGTAAAATTAAATGTATTAGCTTGAAGGATAGCAAATGTTAGCTTGATTAATTAAATTGTATTTAATATTATAATTAGTGGATTGTTATATATAATAAATGAGGAATAATAATGAGTAAAGGCAAATTGGGAATTAAAATAAAAAAATAAGGACAAAGGTGGAATCTGAATGTTTTACAAGGATTCCACTTTTTATATATTAATGATGGGAATCCATTTGTGAGTTCTTTTTAACAACTATAGTCTACATAATGATTTTTCATAATATGGTTTTCACATAAAATCTTTTCATATTGTGACATGACATACATGTATACTGCTCATTTGAAGACGTGTAAAACAAAATTCGGTTATGACACTTTTGAGAGATGTCTTTACGGTACCTCCTGTCTTATACGAGTGCATGACGACGTGCATCCATACACCCACATGGGAATGACACCTCCCGACGATGTTTGAAATTTTTTCTTGTTTTTTGGAAAAGTAGAAATTTATTCATTTATAGCACCAGTGTTCAAAGCATCAAGGGTAAAAGTATGGGGGAATTCCACCCGAACAAAGGACTCTGCTATGGAATAAGTTGCCCTAACCAGTAGCGGAGGCAAGGCGGGGCCATGGTGGGCCTTGGCACCCCCTCCAAAATGGAAAATTTTTTTCCCTTGTAATAAAAAAAAATTATATATAAAGGATTTAGCCGTGTATACATTCCGGCTCACCCCTCTATTGGCAGCGCTAGCGCCTAGCTTCACCACTGGCCGTAACAAGCATATAAGCAATATGGTTCATAGATCTCCGACAATAAGAGATGTGACATCTTGTAATTCTGAGACTATGCAGAGGCAGTATTCAATTATCAAGCCAAAGTGTGAATTATCTAACATAGGTGATTGGAGAGCATTATAGACTGTTAGATCATCCATTTCTACTACCACATTATGTAGATCGTTTCTCCTTAATCCAAACAAGCGCCTCTCGAACACCCATGGCTTCAGCTATTTTTGCACTAGACATATCCTTCATATTAACCGTCTTTGCGCAGAGAAATGAGGCTAAGTGATCTCTAAGAACTAATCCCCATTCAACTCGTTGCTAGTCCTTAAATAAAGTTGCATCTATGTTGAGTTTCAAGAGTCCCAAGTCAGGTCTCCTCTACATGTGATCACGTATCTACTACTGCACCAGATTAGTGTGAGACGTGGAAGAGATTTGTTGAGTATTCTTCCATTGATTCAAAAAACTTCAAGCAAAAGCAATGACCTTATTAATCATGAAAGACTTGGACTTGGCATTCCAAATCACTTCATTCCTATTAAACCATAAAGCCGAGCAAATCATAGCAAATAGGTCCCTCGAGATATGGGAATGTGATCGGTTTGAATAAATTGAAATTTAAACAGCATAAGAGAACGTAAAATTTGGCAAACATGGGCTAGGGCTGTGCAAACGGGTTTCGGTCCCGGGTTTTTAAAGGATCCAGACCGGACCAAATATCTTCGGTTTGGTCCCGGTCTCGGTCCCAAAAATGGCAAGCCCAAATAGTTTCGGTCTCGGTTCGGGTTCGGGTAATGAATTCGGTTTTTTTCATGCTTTGTCGGGCTTGTGAAAAATTTTTTCTATAGACATAGTAATGTAAAAACACATATAAGCAAAGTTTAGAGCAAACAAATAGAAGGGTTTTATGTGCAACAAAAGTATTAACATGCCTCCGTAAGGTAGAAGTACTAGACTTACTTGTATTTCTCATTTTTTTTATTTTAACAAATCTAAAATTATTAAGTATTTGAAATATGTATCCTAAATTGGAAAATAAATGTAAAAATCATAAATATTATATCTACTTTATAATTTTAACAATTTTACGATATAATTTTGATATTTTTAAAAGGTAAAAGATGGATGATTCCAACTTTATTATACATTTATAGGGATTAAATATTACAAAAATGATGTAATTGTCAAAAATAAATAACACTTACCACTTAAAATAAAAGCAAGAAAATCCATTTTACACTTTTTACCAATAAGAAAACCACTTAAATAAATTTGAAGATGTATAAGTATAATTTTCCACGTATATATATAAATAGATATATTTTATATAATAATAGCATATAACTTAAATAGAGTCAATAAACATATTATAAATCCGAACAATTTTCTTTAACAAAATCCTTACAATGTTATAAATTCTAGTAACATTATATATTAACATAATTGTTCTTGGCTATTGCTTAAAAAATAATAAAATAATGATGATTTTTAAAGAAGTTTATTGGTCAAAAAATTCCAACTTGAAAAAGAAATTTAGTGGTATTGCTTTAACTTTTTAACTGTCCCACATTGAAAGTTTAGTAAAAAAGTGATATGATTAGAGCTTATAAATAAGATTGGCCTTTGTGCAAGTGACTATGTAAAGGAAATTTTGTGGACTTTGAGGCAAATTAATAATTGTATTGGTTCTTTACATTTAGTTTTAAGTTAAATGATTGTCCCATATTGAAAGTTTTGTAAAAAGATAAAATAATTGGGGCTTATAAATAAGATGGACCTTTGTGCAATTGACTATATAAAGGAAATAGTTTTGATTCTTACCTCTTTCGTATTATGAAAAGTAAAAACCGGGTTTCAATTTATATATTAAAAAAAGAAGAAGAAAAAGGTCAACCGGTCTTTGATCGGGTTTCTGGGTTTTCAAAAGAAAACCCAGGACCGGACCAGACTGAATCGGTCAAGGATCGGACAGGTCATTTTGACCGCAAAGCCCGGACCGAACTGGCCCGTTTGATCCTGTTTTGGGCAGGTTTAACTGGTCTCACTTTTTTTACACACATTTAACATGGGCTAAGTGATTTTTTTAGTGGGGAAACTACCAAAATGGCGCTTTCTTTCATTTTTTTTTTTGGGGGGGGGGGGGGAAGTTCCTAGACTCTAGAATATTCCATTGTTTTGGTACTCTTTCTAATGTGTCCATTTTAAAGGCAAATTATCCATTTTACGCTTTTTTAAAGGAGAAAACCTTTGTAAATCGTTCATTACATCAAAAAGTAGCACCTCTTCAAGCCAACTTGGTGTAGTGTGTAAAATACAAGGATTTTGTAAAGTAGTTGACCACTTCGACGTCTCATGAGCTGCTTCATTGGCTTAATGACGAACATAATCAACTATTTGCTATCCATTTTGCCCCTTTTTTTAAGAATTGCAAAAATTGTCTAAACTAGATATTGTCTCTCTAAACATTTGAACTGTGTTGATGACGGGCATGAATGACTAGCTAGACAATAAATAAGTGTTTGATCAGAGCAAATATATCAAAAACTATATAATATATATATATATCGGTCAAACTGTTCAAACATGATCAACTTGGTCATTGCCATTACAAAAGGGGGCAGTTGGTTTAATTTTCTCCCTTTTTTTCTATATTAACTTTTCTGAAAAAATATGTTGTTACGATTGAAATTTGACTATTGATCAACTTTCTACTTTGATTAAGAACTTGTTTTTGAGAGATTAATATGGTTGTTATTAATTTGAGAAACTTATAGATTTAAGTAAAAAGCTCTCTAGAACAAACTCAAATGAAACTACTACAATAATAACAATAATAATAGAGTAATTTTAATTTTTAAAGATACTTGTTTACCTGGCATGAATATATAATATATGAAGAACGAGCTCTAAAATGCTGATTGTGATTAACAAAGGTAATTGTAAACTTAACGTTATTTGTGTTTTGGGATGGGACACTCATTTTCCACCTCTTTCAGTGCCTGGGGTTTGCGGTCAGAAAATTTTCGTGCCACTCGAGATTGAGCTCCACTCAATCCGGGAAATCTTCCTTTCTATGCTTTTTTGGTACTATGGTTTTTCCATGAACTTCTATTTTCCAAATAAACATGACATGATTTGAATAATAATAATCTGGATCATATCTAATAAAGCAAATCAAAGATCATATCAAGCGCTCAATAAAATATGGAGTACTAAGAATTCATTAATTATTAATTAAGGTTCACCCATTTCCACGCAATCCTTTTTATGTTTGCATGTTATTTATGGTCTCTCTCTCTCTATATATATATATATACACACACATATTAATACTATATATATGGGTATACAAACTAATATGTTTACAGATATGGAGTAAAATTATAATTTCATTTATATATTTTCTCTTTCTTTTATGACACAAATATCATGAAATTGTAACTCACACTTTTTCTGTAAATAAATTTGTACATAATTTATCTGTACAAGTAGATTAATATATATATATATATATATACACACAAAACATGTCTACTAGTTATTTTTCCTTACCTTCTTAACTCACGGTTTAAGCCCAGATAATAAGAGGTTAGTGAAACCGTTTCTATTTTAAATTAGATCAATAGGTCAAGAGTCGAGACAATCGTATCAACACAATTCTTTAAACCCACGCATATACACATATAATATATACATACTGCACAAATTATCATCATTCAATTCTAACTAATAATTCTAAATCTAGCTATTTCAATACCATATCAAACTTTAAAACATATCTTATGAATTATGATAAAGTATAGGTTTTTTATTTGAGATGATGAAAACATACTAAAAAAAATTGCACAAATTTTGTGGATGTCCAAGGATGATAGATTTTTATGAGAAATGAAATGCTATTTTGTACATATATAATGTAAAAAATTTGTACACACGCTCCTTGTATTTACTCAAATGACCCCATCCTTGTATTTATATAATGTACTTTAAAATGACAAGTTTTTTTAGAATTAATGTTTGTAAATTTAAGACTGCGTGTACAAAATTTAAAACATTTACATGTATAAATAGCACTTTTTGATATTTATGATTTTATCCCACTTTAGCTATGTTTGTAAACCCAAAAGAAGGGATAGGAAAAAATCACATAGAAAGAAAGAAAAGGGTACGTGCTTTTGATTTTTGAATGCTAGAAACTTCCAAAGAAGCTCATTTCATTGCAAAAGCAACATGCTACCCATTATATTTTACTAACATATATCTTCCACTCATATTGTCCGATCTTATTATCTATCTATTGTCACATTTCACTTATTACTATTCAATAATAGTTTCCCTTTTCACCAAGGCTGTCTCTACCTCTACCTATTTCCATTAGACTTTCTATGGTGTCCAATAGATAATGTGACAAGTAGAAATTGGACATATTGAAGGAGTAGGAGATCATCATCTTCCAATCTATATTTGCCACATTATCCAATAGTGTCTAATGGACACCATAGAATATGTGCCATTTCCATTCAATAATATTAATGTCACCTTTCATCACACACACATATACATATATATACACATACACATGTATATCACTTCCCACTACTCCTACAAATCTCCTGGCCTGTCTTCTGTACATTCCAGCAAATTCCATACCCCACCCTGCTTCCTGTATTCTAGATATAGTAGTGGAGAAGATGATCATGGATCAAAATGGTGATCAATATATGTCTGAAACAGCTACAGGAGCCCATAATATTAACTCTGATCAGTTTATTACCAGAAAAACATTGCTATTTCTAGTTCCACTGTCCATGTTCTCTGTTCTAGTTTCTTACGTCTCAGGTTTCGGTTTCTGCATCTCTTGTGATGTTCAGATTTCGACTTCAGTATTCTCGCATGCTCTGGATAGGAAGTACATGTTCCTTCTGTGTAATGGGATTCTTGCGTTTTTGGTCAAGAGCCTCAGTTTCAGCATAAATTCCTCCTCGTACCCCAACATGAAGCCAGTTGCTGCGGAGAAAGTGATCATTAATGAAGCTGCAGAATCATCCATGACATCATGGGACGACGAAGAGCCTGTGATTCCTGATCAGCTCTTGGTGGAAGAAGAGATGGCGCCGCGGCCACCACCGAAAGAAAATATTCTTGATCAAAAACGAGATGAACAAGAGAGTTATGATGATGATCAGGATTTAGAAGAAGTGGAAGAAAAAGAGATAGATCGGAAGAGCGTCGATTATAATGGAAGAGAGTAAGGAAGAAGATGAAGACAGTGGATTCGCAGTAGTAGATGGGGAAGAAGATGATGACGATGTGAGGGTAAGCACAGATGAACTGAACCACAAGTTTGAAGAATTTATAAGGAAAATGAAGGAAGAAATCAGGATTAATGAAGCTCAGCTTCAACTGCAACAGATTTTAGCAGTGTGATTACCATATTATATTATTATTATATGCAACAAATAAATTAAAGTCTGTCAGTTAATTAATAAGTTTTAGTTTGTCCATTTTTCTGGTTTTCAGTCTTGAGAGTTAAGATTAATTATATTATTATTAGTAGATATATGAATTAAAATGACGCTTATAGGTTTAATTTCTCTGCTCCTTTATTGTCACCTCCATTTTAGATATCCGTCTATTTCTCCACTGCCTGTTTGGCAATATTTGGATGGCTTTTTGATTAGCACCTTCGACCCGACTTCTAGTTCAAGTAATTTTCTAGTGTTGGTCATGTGATAATTAAGCGTTAAATATGTTAACTTCGCAATTTTATATAGTGATATATTAATTTTATTTATCACTGACGATTATTACCATAAATATCCCATTAACGGGCTATGTTTTATAAGTTTAATAAGCAGAAAGAGCAATCTATATATGGGTGGAGAGATTCTATAAAACTATGTAATTAACTTTGTTCTATAATGGCATTAGATCGATGATGTGGTTCAATAAAAAATTGTGATATGTATTGCTTGGTGCCAGTATTTAAAACTGCCGTATCATAAGTAGTCCGGTTCCATTATAAAACCAACTTCTAGTTCTATAGGAAGATTGTATGAGTGACATAGAAAATTCTTGGAAGAGATAAAAGAGTGGCATGAATGAGTGATATCGTAAATATGATAGATCCAATATTTGTTCTCGAAGGTCTTCGTTTCCGTGTATCTGATCTCGACTTTCTTGATCCTGTTGAAGAGAGTGACCACTATGTAGGAGAGTCTGTCTGCTCCAGTCTATGACCTACCATTTGCTTTGCTAAGCAGTACGCCTAGGATAAATAAAATAGAGCTGGAATAGCGATCCCTATCAGAATAGACCCCGCATCTCGTCTTCAACTCATTTCGTATTCATGTGACCATCATCTAATAAAATTGTACCACGAAAAAATTAATCAATCATTCATATCTCCCTAAAGAGATCGGAAGAGCGTCGTGTAGGCTACTGACATATTGGATCTGCAAGAATGACAATTATTTTTTGGTTGAGGGCCGGAGGTGCCTGATTTTGTATGACATATATAATTTGTTTGTCCCACATATATTATATATAATAATTATGTAATAGTAGACAAAATATCTCAACTCAGAGCATGCCAGTCTTACTTACAATTTGGACCGGACATTTTGCCAAGCAACCTTCACAAAATTCAATTTTCTTGTCAGTTACTGAACATTTGGCATATTTTAATTTTTATATACATGTAAAAATTCGTGGACGGGACTTTTCAGCCAACTACAAAATAAGGTTTTTTATACTTACGTTTACAAAAAAAAAAATTTTAAAAAAAGGGGAAAAGAAAAGAAACCAAACTGGCTAATTTCACAACTTTCTCTAATTCAGTAATTTGTGCATCAAGTTTGTGACACGAAAGAGGAGAAAAATAACGTATATCATCATGATTATTAATCGAGACGAGGAGACATATATTTTACAAATACGGAAGGAGCTCGAGATTAATTAGGTGAATAGCACTTTGGTTAATAGACAAGGACATAAATTGGTCCCAAATCATTGTTGTGTGCCTTGTTTTACCCACACAAAAGGGGAAATTACAAACCTAGCTAGGATGATTTAAGGTCGGAATGTAAAAAATAATAATAATAATAATAATTTCGTTAACCAATCAAATTAGAATTAGAAAAGGAAAGCTTCCTCCTCCCCTTTCTACTCGACTCTTAGGTGTTAAGAATGAATAGTTCTCCTTCTTTGACACTTATTGCCTAAGCTGAAAATGGATGACGACTAATGTTTTCCACTAATTAAATTAAATAAAGTTCCATTGATGCCAAAGGTGTCCATGGAGTGATCGATCTTGTCCCCGTGCTATACAAATATCAACTAAACTATTTTAAAAAAATCTCCATTTCTATTTCAAAAAATCGATCCATTGTAGAATTGGCATACAAAACAAAAGATAAGGGAGGGACCCCTAAGAGCTATTTGTCCAAAACTTTTACTAACACGAAGGTACAAAAGGGTTACCCTAGAATTCCCTTTAAATTTTCTCAACTTAAATAATGGGGAAATATGCTACATGTACTATAGTTTTACCCCTAGTTCATATATATATATATATAAGTCATAAGATCATAGTGCCAATACGACTTTTTGCACAGTGTAGGAAACTACAAATTGGAGCAATGTGTCGTATCTGTACAATTACTAGCTAGTAGCTCTAGAGCTTATATATGTAAATTATGATTGGGGGACAAAAGTTAACAACGTCATCAGGAACTAATATGCAAATCATTACGCAATTGGGTAATCTTTACACGTTAGCAATCTATATATATCTATATATTTTTATTTTGTATAGATTTTACATGTTTTCAATGATTGTGACATTCTCCCATGTATAGAAAAAATTCCAATCAAACACATAGTATCTCCTTAGTGTAAATGAATAGTAGATATACAGACAA
Source organism: Nyctanthes arbor-tristis (assembly GCA_963692815.1). NCBI lineage: Eukaryota > Viridiplantae > Streptophyta > Magnoliopsida > Lamiales > Oleaceae > Nyctanthes > Nyctanthes arbor-tristis. The sequence continues at coordinate 5,327 of CAVNYN010239488.1, read as the reverse complement.
GTTCAACAAGATATGTAAATATAATTTTGAAATAGAATACTAAATGGGTGTTATCTCACTTATAACTGATTTGACAATTGCTCATTTATAAATATAAATTTCAAATTTCTATTAAATGTGCATCATTCATTTCACCTCATTATAAGTTAATGAGAATTAAATAGCTACTAAATTTGCTAACATCATCGACCTTCATGTCCAATTTCCTTGATTACCCTCCTTGTACATATCAAACAGATAACACCAAATTTTGATAAGCTTGCGTGCGTAGCTTTCGGGAACCGTGCCGCCGGGGTAGAGGCACAAAATATCAGCCTAGCTGCCAGGCAGGCTGCACCGAAAGCTACTCTACTACCCATCAACGTTCTTTCTCTACTGCAGTCCCCCGCCCCCGCTTTCTGTCTCTTCATCTTCTGTAATATTCTTCTTCAGGGATTATATTGGCGGCGTGTTCGTTGAAACACAAAGAACTGAACTTAAAAAAAAAAAAAAATTGAAAAGTGAGAAGTCAAAACATTGGACAGGTTTCTTTGTGAAAAAAATTACATTAGAAAATTAGGCCGTCTTAACAAGACTTTGAATTTGAAATGGAGATAGATTTGGGTTGATGTCAAGTTTTTTGGAATGGTAAAAATTAGCAAGAGATTCATATCATGTATATCTTTATATCTTGTGGTGTTCGGTTGTGATTGACTGATTAATTGAAAATATGAATTTGTTTAACTTGTGTCTTTGATGTGGTGTACGGATAAATTTGTGGAATAATGACTAAATACATTTTTAATACAATTAGGTTATATTGGTCAAGTGTTAGGCGTTCAGGGAAAAAAAAAAAGGTCATATTGGTCAAATTTATGTGGCGTAATGCATCAAAAATTTATTTTATTTGTGGTGATTTAGAATGTGGTGCGATAATAATATTTTTTAGTGGCAATATAATTACCCAAATATATAACTTTGTTCTATAATGGAACCAAACTCATAATGTGGTTTCGATGTTAAAAAAATAAAAATAAAATTGTGCTCCCTATTGGTGGGTGCCAATATTAAAAATTACGGCATCTGAAACCAACTTCTGGTTCTATAAAATTTAGAAAGATTGTCTTAGCGACATTAAAAAGTCTAGGAAGACATAGAAGAGTGTTATGAATAAGTGATATTGTAATACAATTTTATTAGGTGATAAAAAAATATTCATATAATCATCACCTAATAATGAAATTTTAAATAATGGGGAAATATATATGGTACATGTACTCTATTTTTAATATGAATATACCACTAGTTCATATAAGTCATATGATCATATATAGTGCCAAATGAATGCAAATACATGGATTTTTACGCAAACATCAGTGTCTGAAACTACATATTGGGGGACGAAAGTTAACAATTAATGTGATCAGGAACTAATATGCAAATGGCTAATTATCCTTTACATGTTAGCAATATATATATATATATATATATATATATTTGTGATAGTGATAGATTTTAGTCTACGGAAAGAAATGAAAATATTTTCTAAATTCCATGGAAATTTTTTCTTACCTTTCCCTTAGTTAATTATGTTTTTCATGAAAAATGAGTCAACATATACTGGAAAGGGTTGTAGTGGAATTGTTTTCCATGGATATGATGTTTTCCATGAATGTGACATTTTTCAATAGAAAACAATTCCAATCAAATACATATATCTTTAGTGAAAATAAATAGTAGAGATTTATGTACAAACAAGTTCAACAAGATATATAAATATAACTAGTTTGATCGAGCGCTGGTTTAAAATAGAATAAATTTGCTAACATCGACCTTCATGATGTTGATTGTCCAATTTCCTTAATTACCCTCGCTTTGTTTTCATTCATACATATATATATATATATGGTGCATTTAGGCATATAGCACTTTATACTACTAATTTTGTCACTGGCTAGTTATACATATCAAACGGATAACACCAATATGTGAATTCTGAAACGCTCGCGTGCATAGCTTTCGGGAACCGTGCCAGCCCAAGCACTAGCCGGGGTAGGGGCACAAGTTTCAGCCTAGCTTCTAGGGTGCACGGAAAGCTAAAGGAGAAATCTCTAAATAATTTTGACTACGTGTTTCATTTCCTGGCCTTCAAAACCAACCCCATAAGTTTGTACATGGTGGGGTAGCAAACCATATAATGCATCGAAGACAGACCGTCGATGAATGATAACCCTTTTATACCCAAAAAAAAAAAAAAATGTTTATGGGTCCTCCCACATTAGCATATATATAATTCATGAGCAATATAACTCAAAGAAAATCACATATCAATGCATATTTTCATGCAATGGACCTATATTTCCAGACCTTTCATGACTCGTTCAACGAATTAGAAAAACAACATTAGGCGACAAATCAAACTTGTCGCTTGTCATGTTTCACAAAGTAACAATAAAGTTAGGGCTCGCGCATGTTTTGTTATTATTAAACACTCTTTACACGTCATCATAAATTATTCAGTATCATCGTGGAGTGCCACAAGTTAGTCGATTAAGTTGTGTAGAGTTGTGTTCAGTCTAACACGAGCCGAGGCAAGAAATCCCATCAGGGCCAGGTTGACCTAAGGGTTTGCTCCTTTGACCTGAGCAAAACTGAGAGGATTTTGACAGAGACATGGGAATGAGGTTAAGTGGTCCAAAAGATAATTTAAGCACTAAAATGTCCTATTGGAGGGGTCCCAGCTCGTGCGGAAGTTGAAGAGAAGTTCAGGCCAATTATTACTGCAAATTCTGTGAGTCAGAGATGGAGGGAGGGATCTAGAAGGGATGATATGAAGCGTTTAATCCTCAAAACTCGAGAAAGTTAGCAACTGTTAGCAAATGGAGAAATGAAAGCCGTATATCTCTTGTTTGAGAAACTTCTTTTAATTTGTTTATGTGACTCTTTAAGGCTGGATTATACTCAAGAGAACAACACCGTACATACACAAAAAACATACAATATTTTACCCACAACACAGTATGTCTTTGTGTTCTCATGCATCATATCACTTTTTAGAGTATCTCTAATAGTCTCTCTATTTTAAAAAAAAGAATATTTCACATTTTAAGAAGTATATTTAAATTTAAACAGCAAAAATTTTGACTCTCCCCAACAAACTCTTTAATTTTTAATTTTTAGAAGAAACATTTATTATTTTCTTTTCTCTTAAATTAATATTTATATATTCTAGATATCAATAGCCAATAAAATCCTTGTGCTCTTATTTAAACAAAGAGGGAATCATTGAAAGTTGTGGTCATTAAATTATGGAGACTGAACATGACTATCTAAATTTAGAGCATCTTCAATGCATAATCAATGTCGAATGTCATTGTTCAATGTTTAATATGAGAGAGATACACACAATAAAATTAATGAGTCCCATATGTTTCCTATTTTCTTTTTCTTTTAATCACTTTAATATCATTTACCCCACTTTTTCTTCATCGTGTGATGTGCAATATCATATATCTACATTCTTCTTCACTATGTCAATCATTATTTTATTATTATTTTTGAATTTGTCTCTATCTCTCTCTTCTTTTTTGAATTTCCCTATATTTTTCTTCATTTTTCTCTCTCTTCTCACTCAATTTCTCTCTCCTTTTCTCTCTATCTGTGACATCTCAATTCTTTTAATTATCCGTTCTACGAAGTCGAATAAAAATATAATGACTAAATTAAATGTGCACACAAAATTTAGGATTAAAGTGGAAACAAGAATTATGTTAAAAAAATTGTTATTTCTTTTCTTGGAAAGAAGAAGAAAGCCAATCAAATGGGTAAACTAGTAAGTATTCATTGTCTTCAACCTTTGAATTTATAAAGTTAAAGAATATGAGTTTTATGGAAATATTAGGAACATTTAATATTAAGTTATGATTTCATTTAATATATGTTCTAAATGCATCAAATAGTTATTTGATAATGAAAAATGAGATTCTTGATCTTATTATAGGGATTTATAGTAGCTAGAATAAAGATGAAGTTTATATGAATGAAATTTTAGATAGAGTAAGTAAATTGAAAACTTTTGATATAAGTTAGTGTTATGGTTACCATGTCAATTGAGAAAGTGAGTGAAGTTAAGGATGAATGAAAGAAATTAATGACTTAATATTTAATAATAAGTGTGGAAATTTATTTAAGCCTAAGAACTAATGTTTAAAGATTTAGGATTAGTGTTATTTGTTAATTTAGTAGGCATTAAATCAATATTTGATTATGGAATTTAATTTCTTGGTGTTATATTAAGAAATTATGGTAGCTAACTAATACTAGGATGAAATTTTAAGTGAAAAAAAATGAAATGAGTTGAAATTTTATATATAAGTTGGTATTATAATTTAATAGCATCATATCATGGTAGTTGAGGAATCTAGTGAAGTTTAGAATGACTATGTAAGTAATGAATGTCATGATATTTAATGACAATTGTGGAAATTGTTAATGACCAAGAGTTAGTGTTAAAAGGTGAATAATTAATGTTATTTTAGTGGATAATTAAGACTTTAACATATGATATTATTATAAATTTGTTTTAGATGGGATAAAACCTAAGATAATTATAAGAGAATATAAATGAGAATGAGTATAAGTAAAAAAGTTGTAGTCTAAAAGGAAACTCATATTGACACCATTAATTAGACTAGAAATGTGGAGTAGGTAGTTTAAAAGAAATAAAGAAAATGAAGTTAACAAAAGTTGAAGAAAGAGTAAAGGAAATAGATTATTAATTAAATTACTCATGTTTTATTTCATGAGACACGGAAGAAATTACAAGGGCCTATCAACCCAATTAAATCACACATATATAAAGCCAGTGAGTGGAATTTCTCTTATCCCTTGGAAATGAATTTACAATTCTTTGATTTTTATCTATGATGTTGTGAAGTTATGACAAGTGTTTTTATGGAATTTTCTTTAAGAATTTTCAGTGCATTCGAGAAGTTATAAACTTAATGTATTGTTTAAGAACTTCAAAGATATGGTGTATTTGACATGCAAATGTTGAATGATTTGAAAACTTCCCCATGTGTATCATATATCATGAATGTGCCGCTTACGGGCGAATGGGCCTATATGGCTCAAGCTGACTAAATGAACGCCGTCCAGGTGAAGGGGCCTATGTGCTAGCTATGGCTCAAGCTGTTCATTGTGCCGCCTAAGGCGAAGGGGTCATAAGGTACCTATGACCCAAGCTGGTGTCTACGCGCGTAATGACTTAATATCATAATAATGTGATGTTGGATACTCTTTGGGGTGAATTCCATGATAATCTTGAAATGAAGTGAATTTCATGATGT
>CAVNYN010239487.1:0-25479 GCA_963692815.1 Nyctanthes arbor-tristis | reverse complement strand
TGCAAATTGTAAAGAGATTTGAGCATTAATGCACAAAGAACAAACGCTACAGAAATAGATGGGAAGAAAGGAAGGAATAACATGAGGGAATATTAAAACTCACGTGGAAAATAAAAAATATGCTTAAATAGAAAGTATGAGGGGAAAAAATAAAGTAAATAAAATATCAATAATTGTTGGATAAAAGTGAAAAGTAGGTGGTTATAACTTTCACTTAAATTAAAAATTTTAAAAACTAAAAAAATAATATATTCCAGTATCTTTTTAGGTGGGAAAAAAATACTAGAATCACTGCTACTTTTCTATAATAATAATAATATGGGTAGTTATATTGACACTACATCTTTTCCTAACCACACCATATATTAATCGCATTGAAAGTCCTTATTGTTTTAAAATTATAAAATTATGTTCATAATCTTTTGATAGCATTTTTCATCTTCAATTTTTATCTATTTACCATATTTTATATTTTTACATCAACTTTCTTTCAAAAAATATGTTAAGATTGTGCAAATTTTTATTTTCTATCGTATTTTAGATAAGGAAAAACAAAAGAAAAAAAGAAATAAAACAAGAAGATAACAAATTATTTCTTTGTTTAGGAGTAGGCTAATATAAATCTTCAAAAGAAATCATCAATATCGGCATAAATGAAAAGTTGATGTAAAAAATATGATACAAAAACATTTAGAATGTAATTATAAAAATGGTTGTATATTAAGGGCTATCATTTCAATTAAATTGTGGTGTAGATATAAAAAAGTGTAGTGTGAATATAATTAGCCTAATAATATAGATGAGTCCAATTTTGAAAGTCACATTTCTGTTGATATTTAACTATAGTATCACATTAACTTCTTTATTTCTCTATATGTGACTTTTTATTTTTTAAATAATATACATGACTTTTTAATTAAATTAAATTTGTACTCTTCTATATTTTTTATATGCAACTTTTTAATTAAATGTGATTTTTCTATATGTGACTTTATTAGTTACATGTGATTTTTTATTTTGACTTTTTCTATACATGATTTTTTAATCAAATATGAATTTTTTTTTGTGTCTTTTTGATAAGATGTGATTATAATTGAATGTGACTTTTTCTATTTATAACTTTTTAATTAAGTATAATTTTTTTATATTTGACTTTTTAATCACATTGAATTTTTCTGTGTCTTTTTTATTGAAAATCACATTTGATAAACGAGTTTGAGAATTTAAGAATCAAGGTGATAGCCCCGCCTATCCACAAGACTAGTGGGCTATACAATTTGACAATCAAGCCTGATTTAATGGGTCAGATTGTGATAGCTCAAAAGGGTGATGTATTCGTGGAAAAGATGAGATTTGGTGTTGGGACAAACAGTAGAGTTGGATTTGAAATTGCCGCTGATGGGGCGCTTATGTTTAGAGGATGCCTCTGCGTGCTAAAGAGTGAAGAAAACCGGAATGAGATTTTAACTGAAGCTCATTCGACCCTTTATGCGGCGCACCCTGGAGGGACAAAAGTGTACAGAGATTCACACAATACTTTCTGGTGGAGGAATATGAAAGGAAGTATCGCAAAATTTGTGGCTAAGTGCATAGTATGTCAACAAGTGTAAGCTAAGTATCAGAGACCATCAGGGCTGCTAGATTCACTGGAAATAACAGAATGGAAATGGGAAAAAATTTCAATGGATTTTGTGGTGGGAGTTCTAAGATCAAAAGGCGAGTATGAAGCTGTTTGGGTCATAGTGGACCGACTAACAAAATCGGCTCACTTTTTGCTAGTTTGTATAAATTTTACATTAGAGCAATTAGTACAGTTGTATGTTAAAGAAATTGTTTGATTGCATGGGATGTCAACATCAATTGTGTCTGACGGTTAAGTATTGCTCTAATGTAAAATTCATTTTTGTCCCTCTAGGGTGCGCCACATAAGGGGTGGAATGAGCTTCAGTTAAAATCTCATTTCAGATTTCTTCACTCTTTGGCTCGCAGAGGCGTCCTCTAAACATAAGCGCCCATCGGCGGTAATTTCAAATCCAACTCTACTGTTCATCCCAACACCAGATCTCATCTTTTCCAAGAATACATCACCCTTTTGAGCTGTCACAATCCGACCCCTCAAATTAGGCTTGATTGTCAAATTGTATAGCCCACTAGACGTGTGGATCAGTCTGGCTATGGAAATAAGGCCGGGTTCCTTACGGAGCCTAGTCTCTAATCACAGACTGACACCCCACCTGACACACACCAAATGGTAGCATCTCATTGGAAATCAGGCTCCGTAAGGAACTTGGCCCTGGTTCCTTAGAAATTTCCACTTGTGGATAGGCTGGGCTATCACCTCGATCTTTAACTTTTTTTTCTATATGTCTTTTCATGAAATGTGATTTTTTTTATTAAATGTGTCTTTATAATCAAATATACGACTTTTTTTCTTAGAAACTTTTTAATTAAGTATGACTATTTTCCAGTACACTATGAAATAAAGCACTTCTACAAGTAGAAAATTTCAAGCAGAAATATTCCGTTGGTATTTAGAAAACAAATTTTTTTGTTTGTGAATGTATACTCTTTTTCAGCAACTGATATTTTATACCTTATATTATGTATGGATATATAAATCACTTAGAAACTGAATTCCAGTTGGTTCTGTTGTTTTTACGCAACCGATTTCTCCTTAACAAATTCGTCATCATTTTGAACAATGGCTGATTGGTATCAAAATTACCAGTGAAAATTTTTCTGTTGGAATCTGTTGGAGATTAGCAACAAGTTACTGGTGGGTAAATGTGTATTCATATTTCCAGTCAATTTTCTGTTGCCAAATGTGATACTATTTTTAACAATGGTGATTATGTTCCTAAGTTTCATAAATGAAATATTTTCCGTTAGTAATCAATGATGGGGTTTTTAGTTTGTGAAGTTGTATTCCTATCTGGAACTAATTTTCCGTTGGTGAAGGTACTTTGATGTTTCGAACCGATATTCTGTGCCAATTTTTTCGTTGGTAAATATAGACTTAATAATCTATATATATTAATTAATAATAAGAGAAGTTTGTCTGATTTTATATTTTCTGGCAACTGGTGTGGCATTATAAGTTCACTAATAATGTCACTGGTGTAGTAGATTTCTTTTTTAGTTTTTTTTTTATTCTTGATGTAATTTCTTTATTATTATTCCTGAATTATCTACTTTACCTTTCTTCTTTTATTTTATTCTCAACCGATTACTCTCTGCCTTCACGAAACACTAATCAATTCTTATTGGATAACCTTCAACCGGTTTTTGAATTGTCGGATAATATGTGAGAATTAGAATTGGACATTTTAACTGAGTCAACCGAGTTAACCTGATGAACAAAACCGAACCAAGCTGAGTTGGTCAGTTTTGTCGGTTTTTCAGTTCAGTTCGATCAGTTTGTGAAAGAATGTAAGCGGATTGATTCGATTGGCGGGTTGGAGGGTCTAAACCAATTTAAACCGGACCGAGTCAAACTCGACTGAGTTAAAACGAACCGCGCCAAACCAATGATTACCCAATCTGGAACCACAAAACGGATCGAATATCAGCAAATGAATGAAAAAACTAACCAAATTTAAGAAAAATTTGTACAAGACAAACCCATAAATCTTACGTCATATCTAAAGAAACTCAAAAGCCACACAAAAGTTTGCAAATCTATAGAAGCCTCACAAAAAATTCATGAAGCCACAAATCTAAAAAAGGGAAAAGAAATAGAATACTGCCGTCATGAAGCCACATATTGCATAAACGAAGTGACCAATTAGAAGGAAAACACAAAGTCTCAAAGATTAGAAGTCTGGCACTAGGAGGAACCGGCCGCCAATCTCTCATCCATCTTCTCCACTCTGGACATCTTCAGACTTCAAGGAATGCATCTGCTGTTATTTTGTTTTGAGCTTTTTGACTGGAGACTATAATAAGAGAAAAACATTTTGAATAAGAGAAATAGGAAGACCCAAGTCCCATATGGAAAATCCACAAAATATTGGTGTTTTCAGTTATTTAAAGGAACGCATTTAGATTGATATTTCAAGTGTTGAAAGAGTTTGCTATATTGCTGATTTGTCTTTTTTACCCTTAGGTATTTTCATTTCCTTTTTAGGTTCCAGCTCCAGTAAGATGCTTCCTTAAAATTTATGATAGTCTAAAATTAAAAACTATTTAAAGATAGAAAATCTAAGCCATCAAACCGAACTGAAATTGGTTCGGTATTGGTTCGGTTAGCGTAGCAGCGTAGATCTTGAGTACGTACATCGGTTTTGTGTGTAGTAATTTGCAGCTAAAATTCCATAGTTAATGATTTCTGATTTTACCTACTAAAAATCCGTTGGTATGCTCCATGATTTAACAACAAAAATTCCGTTAGTGGAATTTCAAACTGAAATTTTGTGACTTTTACATAAGTGAAAAATCTGAAACAAATATAATGATTATAAAATTTTTATATAATGATTATAATGAGTGTGACTTTTAATTTTATATGTGACTTTTTAATTAAAATGTACACAAATGTGACTTTTTAATTATACGGTGACTTTTTAATTAAAAAGTCACACAATGTGTGACTTTTATGTAGTTTTTTTTAAATGAAATGTATATATAAATATTACATCTATACGTAAATAATTTTTATAGGTGACTTTTTAAGGTAAATATGACTTTAAGAGTCTTATTTGTTTTACTATCTATTACTCACTCTTAAAATTGACGAGCCTTGGTTAGCCGGCCCTCAACCATTTTCCCGCCTAAAGTTACCCATTTTTTTTATTTCTTCTCTCTTTTTTTTTTTTTTTTGGTCTCTTTTTTTCATTTCTGTTGGGACAAATTTTTAGCTGTTTTTATGCAATCACGTGCACGCAACGATTCGTAGTCTTCTGATTCATGTGCTACAAAATTATGTTGGAATTCGAGTGGCCAGTTATGTTATTTATTGGCTTCTCCCTCACGTGTTCTCAGGCGCCTTTGTATATCCAAGTTCCATTCAAATTAATTTATTATTAGATATCACATACTCTGTTTTAATCCTTTCACTGGCCTTTATCTCTTCGCTGCATTGCACAAGATGGCCACTTTAACTCAACTAGAATCGAATTAATCGGCATTTCTTGGGTTCGTTGCGTTAGGAAGTGGTTGGCACTGGAGACTGAAAAATTTGAACGAAGTTTGGAATTTATTTTCATGGACGGGGAGGTTGGTTCCATTGCATTTCATTTTATATTTAACTGATGTGCGTTGTGCATTAATGCTCAAATCTCTTTACAATTTGCAGGATGATCGTATTCAAGTGACATCTCATCTTCTGAAATTCTGAAAAGCCCTTTTTACTAGCAGCCGAGAAACGGAGAAAGGATTTATGATGCTTGATAAGGATCCTCGGTACATCTGTGCTTGATGAAGGTTTTCATGCTAAAGAATTGTTTATTTAAGGGATGGATGGATGAAGGTAGTTTGTGATTAGGGATTGATAATAGCAGTCAGTGAGGGTGGGTGGAGGAAGAGAATTCGATAAGCAATGGGTTTGGGTTTTGGTGAGATAAGGTCGAATCTGGCCTTTTCTTCTGATTTATTTAACATATTTTTAATTTTTTTTAATTTTTATAGTTTATTTATTGGTAATTAGAAGATTTTGGTAGTATCAAAAAAAAGAAGAATTTGATAAATATATGGTCGATATTGTTGTACACTACTTTCTAATCAATCCATACTAGTATAACACCCGTGCGATGCACGGGTACAAAAAAGTTTGAAATTTAACTATGTGAAAGTTTTTAATAAATTTAAAATAATTGAAGATATTTTAAAAGTATAAAAACACAAGCTATGTGCCAATGGAGGAAATAGCATCAATTGTAATACCAATCTAATATATTTATATTGAAAATACAATCTATATTCATTTTACAATTCACATGATAATCAACGTTCTATATGCAATCTTATTTCTCTTTGTACATATGCCTCAGTGGAAGAGATCTATTCTCAATATTCAATATATTCATACTCATGAATTCAACTAAGAATTTATAAAATAATGGATATTAAGATATCAAAGCATCGTCATATGGGAGTAAAATTTGATTCCACGAACAACAAATTCATACTTTCTCATGATAATATGTTCTTGTGTTAAAATAGAATTCGTTTAGATAATATGTTATAAATTCACCGCACGATATGAGTAGGATTATATCATTTAATAGATGAACATTATTAAAGTAAATTAAATATTTAAAAAGAAAGAAAGTTCTCTTTCCATTCCAATTATTTGGTCCAATTTTTCTTTTTGGGATATACCAAATATATGGTTCTTTTCCATATTAAAATATTTAATTTGCGTTACTTTGCAAATCTAGCTATATTTAATACTTTAATTATCACTATTAATTTTGAATTTTACTCATTAGATAGGGATAAATTAGAAATATGAATCGCAAAATGTGCCTTTCTAATACATATTTCTTAATCTTCGTGAAAAAATAAATGAGATCAAATAATCAAGATGGAGGAATTATGTACAAATTAATTGATGGTCCTTAACGTGTACATTTTGGGTGCCATTAGTGATAAAATGTTGATGTAATTAATATTTAATATTGTTAATTAATTAATAATTATTACTATTAATTTCTACGTCATAATATTATTAGTAAAATATTGTATTCACAAAAGAAGATCAAGTTATGAACAAAGAGTCTTTGAATTTTTGTAGATATATATAATTCAGCAGAAATATGCCCCAAATTAAAAAAAAAACAGAGAGAAATTTCACCGTTTGACGGAACATATTTGAAACTTTTAAACACTTTTTGATTTGCCAAACTCAAAAAGGGATTAAAAAAAATTAAGAGATGATATGTAAATCAACGGTAAGTATCTATTTACATAACAGTCAAAGAAAATGAGACATTCAAAATGTTATTTGCTCGGATTTTTACCTAGATGACTTAATGTTGGAGATGAAAGAAAATAGATTTTATTAAATTGGGAGAGTTTGATATATAAAGATAAATTGAATAAACTCTAAGATGGATACTGGAAATATAATTGAGAAAGAGAATAAAAGGAAGAGAGAGGTAAAATTGTGTTGGCAAGGAAAAAAAATAAAAAAAAAAAAGGAAAATGACGTCATTAGGGATATCAGCAGTTTAGGCGGGAAAACCGGGTTAGACTTCTTTTGATTTAGATATATATAGATTGTTGTACTTTGTAATTTATTGTAGCATTACATTAACTATTTTTGTTATGTTCCAATTTTTTTCCCTGCATTATGTTGGGAATTTAACCAATTTCTCTAAACCCGTGTGATTAAAATAGGCAATCAATATATCAAACAATAATATATGTGCGGAAACGTAAATAACACCAGGAATTATTTAACGTCGTAAAACCCTCCAATGAGAAGGGAAAATCGACGGGGCAAACCGACAACTCCACTATCACCAAATAATAATGGGAATACAACGTTTATCCTCTCAAGATTATCGCCCTAAATCAAGAGATAACCACACACTACCACAATCACGCAACACCGTCAAGAACAATATTCTTGGCACCACAAAGAACTCATCTAACAATAGATGAAATCTAATAATCAATAATAAGATATGAGGAAAAATATCACCTAACTCATTCCAAGAATTAACTTAGAGAAAACCATTACTTGAAGAAGACGATCACCCAAGTCGACGTCCAAAATTCTCGTTCCAAGTAGTAAACAAAAGGCTAAATTTTCTTTCCACCAAAATCTCCCCCGTTGCCGTACAAATTCCGTGCGTGAATTGTGTCTTTGTTTCTGTTGTGTATTCTCTGCTCTTTTTCGTGTTCCGTGCGTGTCCTTTTTGTTTTCGTTTTTCACGGCCTTCCTTTTCAGCATACATTAACATATATATATATATATATATTAAACAAAACTAAATCCTAATAGGTTTAGGATTTCGTATCCCTCAAGACTTTTAATTTTTATTCAGCTAAATTATATAATTCATCTTCTAACTTTTGTCTTGTATTTAAGTTGGGTAACATCATAGACTGAACCCGCCCAATACATTCTGCCTCCAAATCATGTCTATTATAACGACAAAAGTGAAGAGTTATATATAATAAAGAGAACCTTTTTACTACACGTGTAATGGACGTCATACTCTTATATTTGAGTAACAATTTTTTACCCTTTATGTGTTCTCATTCGAGACAAAATTTCTTACAAGGTAATTAATTAATTAATATCGACGACTTGAAACGTATAATTTTCTTTAGACATTAATTTAGGGATGTAAACGAGCTGGCCCTCGAGCTTAAAATCTCATCTCAGTGTCGGCTCGAGCTTTTTTGTCTCGAGCCAAAAAAAGCTCGAATTTGAGCTCGACTCGAGTTTCAGCTCGAGCTTTTTCCTAGCCTAGTCGAGCTAACTTTATTTTTCATTTTATTAAGAAAATAGTAAAAAATTTAATATCAAAAATCATTTCTCCTCAATGAGCCTTGTTGAGCTCACAAATACAGGCCATGAGCTGGCTCAGGCCAGGCTTTTTACTGGTCGAGCTGCGAGTTGCTCGAGCTGACTGGCTTGTTATGCATCTCTACATTAACTCAAATTAAAAAAATAGTCAAACAACATTTTTTCCTTTGGTTGATCTGACTTATGTAAAATGTAAGTCATTTGATATCTAAAGTTATATGAATAAGCCTTCCCATTTTAAAAAGAAAAAAACAAATTCTACAACGGTTATTTCTTAATATAAAATAAATTTTATTTTATTTGTTAGGCTATACCATAACGTTGTCGGTATAACTAACTGGCTCATTGTGAAATAGAACTTTTGCCATTTTTCGGTTTATTTACTGTTCATTACTTCTTTTCTTTGTGCTATTTTACACAATACGTCATTTACATGGTGTGAATTTGAAAGTTAGTTATAGTCGTTCGGGCTTGGAGATTGTTATATGTGATAAGGATAGCAAGCCAATAAACTCCACAACCAATGTTGTCATAAAGAGGTTTTCCAAAATTTGTAATGACAACTTTTAAGGCGTTCTATTTTTGTTCTTACTATTGAAGTTTCCAACCATCTTTATATTTTTTGTAGGGTTAACTTTTCGCACATTGCACAGGTGGAAAAAACTAGTTTAGCTAAAAAGTTACCAATACAATAGAAAAAGACACATTTATAAATAAAAAAACGTGAGTGAATAATAATAATAATAATAATAATAATGATGACACTGGGAGGTGAATAGGAAGCCAGATTCCTTCTTAATTTGAGTATGTGCATGTCTGCAAATAAATTCTATTTTCAAATAAAAATTGGTTAAAAAAACGTGAGTGAATAATAATAATAATAATAATAATAATAATAATAATAATAATAATAATGACACTGGGAGGTGAATAGGAAGCCAGATTCCTTCTTAATTTGAGTATGTGCATGTCTGCAAATAAATTCTATTTTCAAATAAAAATTGGTTAAAGCAATACATTCACATATTTCATAGGACTCACATGTACTATACAAATCTCCACCACTCAGCCTCATTATTTCTCTTTCTTATTTCTCATTAAAACTCATTAAAATAAATTTTCAAACGGGCGCTATATAGAACCCATGCCCTGAATGCACCATTTTCAAAATGCAAACACTAAGAAATTAAAACCCCAGGCTAGTGAATCAAAATATTAGATGAAAAGCATTTTAATTGGTCTTGTGCTCTTCCGATCTCTTCTTTAATAAACCCTAAAATCTAAAGTAAAATTTCACTTTGATGAGAGCTATAATCATACGGGCAATTTAATTTGAGAGAGCCTTTGGGGAAGTAAATCTTGCTTTAAAGAGGAGCTAGAATTTGAAGATCGTGAGTTAATTGATCTCTTGAGCTCAGTAAATGAAGAAATTTCAGAAACTTGGCATTTCTGCTTATGTTATTTAGACCTCTGGGTCATTGCCTTATTTGATTTGATTTTTTGATACGTTATTTGGTATTTGCTTTTGGCAGACAAGTTAAGCAAGTCTCTTACGTCTTAAGCCAAGGAAATTCCGATCCTATGATAGCAAATAACATGAATTGCCAATTATAGATCTTTACATACTTGTACTTATATTGATGAGTATTGCATATTGATCTTGATTATGCATGGATCCTTTGTTATATTTTATATTTATTGGCATTTAGCTTTGACTTGTGATCCATGTGTAACGGGGAACCACTTAAACCAGTATGCCCCCTTGTTATTTCTCTTTGTCACGAGTCCTGTCGTCGGGGCATATGATACCAAAGGTGCATTTGAATGCCAAACAGACTTGGATAACTCCAATGAGGACCATTGAGATGATCAGGATCCACTCTGTCTCCGTGTATTGATTATTATGAGCTACGACCATATTGATACTTTTGAAGCACAAAAGGGAAGAGTCTTTACTAGTGCCTTTTGGAACATCTAGTTGCTTGTTCATTGATCATCTTATTGCTTATTCGTTATGTTGTTCAAGCATAGTTTACATTTGTATTTTATCAATATGAGTTCGATTTTGTTACTCCCCCAGTTTGTGGAACTTACTTCGTATTTCACTACTAAAAAATGGGAACGGAAATTTTCCGATGGATACACATCCGCAAGAAATTTCCGATGGAACCGTCGGAAATTTCAGACGGAAAGGAAATTGTCGAAAATTTCTGACAGAATAAAAATCTGTTAGAAATTACTGACAGATGTTGTTACGGCATCAAGTAGGTCGTCAGAAACTTTTCAATGGAAACCATATGTCATTGGAAATTTCCGACAACAAAAGAAGCCGTCGGAAATTTCCTATGGAAGTCCTTCCGTAGGACATTTCCGACGGCTTTATTTTACCATGGGAAACTTCCGAGGGCTTTACTGTTACATCAGAAACATGCTTCTTAAAAATATTTTAATCCTCCTTAGTAATTCTTGAAATTTTTCCTTCTTTATAATATACTAAATATTGTTAGTAAAACCTTTTTCAGTAAATTTGAAAGATAATATTTTAATTTCCCTCCCCTCCCCCCATGCCCCCTTAGTATAAAAAAAGGTGTTTTAACATGCACAATGCTCTATAATAAAACGCATAGACTGCTAAAAAATATAAAATATGTTAACCTATATATATGTATATATAATAGAAAATAAATTTATTCTAAATTTAAAAATGTTATGAACATTAAAAGTGTTATTAACAGAAGTAAACATCAAATATGGAATCTCAACCTGCATAATGACAATTTGGGTGAGGGTATGATAATACCTCACTTAAGTTGCCTCTAACGTATGTAGACGCAAAAATTTGGGTGAGAAGGGTTGTAATGGAAAGAAAGTGGGAAGGCCCTTTGAATAATTCTTCCTTCAATTTTTTTCCACAAGAAAAATTCATAAATTTTTAGTCATGACTTGAATATCAATCAAATCTCAATTATTATTGCTTATAATTTTTACACATCCTCTACTTGAGAAGTGAGAAAAACAACAATTTTAGTGGGTGTCATATTTCTTCAAATTTTATTTCTTTTTTCTTTAAAAAAAAGGCTTCCAATTTTATTTTAATTTTCACTTTTTTAACCGCTTCTCTATTCTTTACACTCCGCTTAATTTCATGATTTTTCATTTTTGTTATTTTGTATGACTTTTGCATCATCATTCCAACACTTTTTTTACATCTAGAAATCTTTATAGATTTCGTCCACTGCTATTTTATTATTTTTTAAATCTCTTTCTAAATTCCTCTCTTTTTCCTTACACTTCTTTCCATTCTTCTTCAATTAAAATAATCATCTTCTATATATCCTCTCATCCACATCATCATCTCTAAAAATTATACATTGGAGATGCTCTCACTCTTACAATTAGATCCCATAATCTATTATTATACCCTAAATCAAGAGTTGCAGTCCCGCTCTTGTTCTGCAGTGTTTATAGATATTGCATTTTTGCGGTGCATCCCCCATCCCACGCCTTACTCAATTTCCATGTTTATTATTATTTTCATATTTATTATCCTTCCCCTTTTTTCTACACCTTAATTTTCATCAAGCTTATCCCGTCACCTCAATCTATTATTATTTCCATATTTATTCTTTTCCTTAAAAACTATACCTTTTTCAGATGAAACTCAATTCGAGTATTTCCTCTCCAAAGGGTAGGTTTCCGTTTGTAGCATCCAGTGAAATCGTTTTCCTAATTGATTTCTATCTCTTAAATTATTTATCCTTATCCAGATTAAGTAATTTGAAATCACAATCAAATCGTCTCCAATTATACACCCATCTATCTATTTATCCAATTTTTTTCCCCTCTGAAATCAAATTTTATTATATCTTTACTAACGCATATCAATTAGTATTTAATAAAATTAGAATTACTGTAACGTGAAAATAAATATGTATTAGTCAATATCATATTATTTAGAAAAATAAACAATATGGAAGTTTATAAATTTTTGTTTCTTTTGCAATTGAAAATTTATAAGTTCGTATTTCTTTTCTTTTCTTTTCTCTTCTCTTCTCTTTTTGCTTTTTCCTTTTTCTTTTCTTTTCTTTTTTTAATACGGTGAAGTTTTATAAGGTTATGTTAACCAAATAATACTGTAAATAAAGAGACAGAGTGTAAATAATGGGTTTACATTAGTGGAAATGTATAAGGGCTATTAGTCGACTAATGCATTATTATTCTTCTAATAATGCGTTATTACTGGGGTGAAAATAGATATGCATTAGTGAAAATGCATATGTCTATTTAATATAAAATTTTATTACTTACTGAACTACGTCAGTAACAACAGAGTCACATCTCCAGCTAACACTGGGTTCAAGAGACGAACGATGAGTGCAACAAATAATCGTTTGGTGGTGATGGATGTGGATTTGTCAAACAGCCTTCCTCCAATATCTGAAGAATTGTTAAGCTTGTGAGGGATTGAAGGGCGCATCTGAATTACTTCAATAATTGATGCTTATATAAATTACTTTTTTTTTTTAATTTTATGCTTGACTTTGAGAGGCTAGATTTTTTTCCAATTTTTTATTTGATTTTGCTCGAGGATTTCCATTGGTTAACGACTAATGTATATTGACATGGTTTTCAAATTTGGCTTTTTTTCCACTACTTTAATGTTATTTTGTTGGATAGTTTATTTTGAATTATAATTCGTTGATTCTTTTTGGGATTATTTCTATAATATATTACTATGTTTGATTTATTCATTTCATTAATGTCTTGCTATGCATGCATACGTTTAATTGATGCTATGGTTTTTACATGATGCTACTCAGGATTGAGTCTATGAATTAAGAACCAGATGGATACCCCTTTTGTCATGCCCCCACTAATTTTTCAATATTTTCCAATGTCTTATATTGGTTAACAATTTTCGTAGCGGAAGTTTCAATACAAATAGCGGGGACGGGACGTACAAAACAAAAAATAGCTTTTGACTTGATAAAGCTAATTACTTAAACTAACAAATTGTTATATTTTAAAGAATCATTGTAACTCGGTTTCTCAATAAAATGCAAAGAACTCAACAAGTTATATTAATAGGTATTTTTCATCGATTGCCAAAACGAGCACAATTAATCTTTTCAAGACAAATTATTGGAAAACTATTATGCTAAAAGGTAAGTTGCCAATGTTATATAAAACTAGAAATACATTTATAGAGAGGTGGGTATATTTATTAATACAAAAGATATTAAATTCAAAATATTTCCAAAAGCGGGTCGTCACTACATGTAAAACTCTACTCCTTCGCGAGCATGCTCCAACCCATGGCTTGTCTTGCTTTTCAAATATCATATCTTCAATCATCTACAAAATCGTAGAAAGAAGGGAATAAGTACGAAGTACTCAGAGAGTAACAAAACCCTTTGAGTCACCTTGTATTTGAAAGATTTATTTTCAAAAAAACCATTCAATGCACAAAGCTTTTCAATGTACAAATGGGCCCTATCACTAGTTAAACTACTACCCGTGGAGCGCGCAAGAGTCATATCAATTTAATCAATTCAATCATGGCCATGTATAATTAAGTGGATCTATAATGAACTTCGGTTGACCCTTACTGAAGTTCCAATTCAAAGCAAACACCACACTACTCTTCCCTTTCCCGAGATCATTGAATAGGTCATAGTGTAGGAAACAATTCAAAACAATTTAATACAAAACGGGTAGAGCAACTAGTGATTCAAATACAATAAATCAATATTTCTTTTCAAGGCATCAAATCCATGTTTGTCTCACGGAATACTTCAGTTAAAATCATGCTTATCATATCAAAATATCATAAATGCAAAAAGAGAATCAAAGCATTAGTTACTTACCTTAAATATTCCTCGAATAATCCTAAGTGGAAAAGTATTATTAAAGCCTTGATATTCCTCAATTAAAGCTATTTCTCGAGTTAGTATCTAACCATATATTGTTAGGAGCCTTTTCCAAGTGCAAGGATGATATTTTTGTGGGTTTTAAGGGTTGTTCTCCACCCTAGCATAGGCATGGACGAATTTTGGGGTTTTGAAAGAGAAAGTGGATGGTTGGGGGTTTTGGAAAGTTTGAGAACCCTTAAACCCTTTATATAATAGTTAGGATTTAGTTGTTTTTAAAAAAATTTGAGTTTCACCAATCAAATTGCGACAAGTGGCACGACGTGGCACTGTACGCTTGGCGGAAAATTGCTCGAGCAGTCCTTATACTTTGGGTTATCTTATGATTAAGTCATAATATTTTGATTCTCGTTACTTAAGCCCTTTCACTTACTAGGGTTTTATAATTAGGTTATGAACTTCTAAAATGTTAACTAATAACCACATTCTTTACCTCTAGGCTTTCTTGAGTCACAATTCTTTGAATTCTTGTGACATTTTAAATGGTTATTCGATCATTGTCAAAATAACGTTTACATTATCAATAGCAAATCAGGTGGTTATATAATCATTATGAATACATTCTCAATACCACATTCTAATTCCAATTTATTGTCCAAGTATCAATCATGTTGTCAATAATCATGTTCTAGTTCTTGACGTTTAGGTGCACAACATCTTTGCAATACTTTAAATACGATTATATTGTCACGTTTCAATTTTTTTGTCATTCAATTGAGTGGCAACTCTCAATTTTGCAATTTGATACAATTATTTTATCACATTCTTTTTTCCTGGTATTCATTCGAATGACAAGTCTTGTAATTTTACCATTGATACAATTTAATTCGATCACTTTGTCATGATATTATAACCTTTCAATTGATGCAAATGCAAATAACTCTTTTATCATTATCAAAATGACGATTATATTGCATAATTTGTTTATGAGATTTTGTGGGATGTTATACCTTTCATTGTTGGGATGGAATTCTCATATCGAGTATTGATTAGTATATCTATTTTGCTATCATTTTGAAACATTATGCAAGGAATATTTTCAAGTCATTTGGTTTTTATGTTTAGTTACCTCTTATGCAGTTATGATTATGTACTAATTTTTTCAAATCCTAAAATTAACTTCTTTGAATTAGCTAATCTATTCTTAATGCATTGAATTTCTAAACCATTGATGAAATATTTCCCTTAATTTACCACTCCCTCCGTCCTGCAAAAATAGCCCCAGATTCCTTTTTTATTTGTCCCAAATTAAAGTTCACTTTTATTATTTAGTATTTACATTTTCTTATATAATAAATTTAAATAACAATTAAATGCATAGGTATATTAGGAAAAATATTCATATATTCCACTTTTCCAATAAAATTAGCTGGCTTTCTTAATCTATGTGAAAATTGATATTGGACTATTTTCATAGAACGGGGGGAGTATTAAGTTTTGAATATGCTTTACATTCTCTTAAATACAATATTAGAAGAATAATAATCAATATAGTAATGAGCTTCCAATAGATAACACCACTATGTACTTCTACTAGCATGAAACTCTCAAAAGATTGTGTCTGCTTTCTTTAGTATCTCTATTGGTTTTTCATGCAATCATGACGGTTGTTGTTGTTATTATTATTATTCGACATCTTATTTTCAGTGATCTCTTTATTTATATAAGGACAAATTGTATTGGGATAGTCTTTTTTAATAATTCACCTATAAATAAATTGGAATAATTTTAAATAAAAATTTAAAAAACGTGACTAAAATGGATTCGGACAATTAAATGTAATTATTGATTCATTTACTGCTCTTTGTTGTACCAAAATGAGTGGTTATTCTTTTTATCATATTCGAAACGGTTATTTGTTTTTTTTTCCCTTTTACGATGTGTTTCTCTTTAGACATTGGTTTATTTAATTTAATTAGATTAGGATACTTTTTTTCAATAATTCCCCTTTTATGAAATAGTAATTTTTTAATGCTCATCCAGATCATATATCTGAGTTAATTTAGATTAAATAGATATAATAAAATAAAAAATCTAAAGCTACAATCGAAAAGAATAAAACATGTGTTGAAAATTTGTAGACCACACTAGAGACTCGACGGAGCAGGAAATATGTCAATCATGCTGAATAATTGATTTATTTACTATTGTATATGAATTCATGAAAGTAAAATCTGTTTCAAACCAAAAATAAAATACTACTGCAACATTTAATCGCAATTTTCTAGGAAAACAGATAGGACTCCGAGTTTGGAGTCAGACTTCACATTTAATCTTATTTTTAAGAACATAAACTTTTTTTTTTTACCTACATATGCATCAAGTACTTTTGCTATGTGGTAACTATATTTCGCTTCATCTATTATTTTCACTAGATGTTAATAAACTATATATCTATACCTAAATATTTTTATTATTGTAATAATTATTTATGAGCTCTTATTTTCAATTTTAATTGCCTTAATGAATAATTGCACGCAATTATATTTTTTCTACCGTAACTTTAGGTAACATTCAAATTTATTTCTGTGTGTCAATTATTTATAACATCTATGATTTTTTTTTCCAAACATGATTTGTATCTTACAGATGAGATAAATGTGTTATATATATATATATATATATATATATTAATACTTTAGGAGTTAAATACATACCAAGTAAGAGGGTTATATACCAATTTAATTATGAAGAATTTTTTATGTGTCAATACAATTTTTTTATTCTTCTTTGTGATTTTGCTTTTATTTTTTGACATTGAAACCGATTCCCTTCTAGGAATGACAAAGGAGTAGGCTTAGGTCAAGTACTCTTTTTTTTTTGTCTTTAATAATTATGATTACTCTTTTTGAGCAGTCTAATTGTATTGGTGTTTATACATTGGTTATTAAGTCCTTCATTCATATGAGTTTTATTTGATCCACTTCTCTTTAACAAATTATGTGATAAAAAATTATATTTTATGTGGTTCAAATTGTTGTACACTAAATGGATACTTACCTTTCAGAAGAGAGATTTTGAGTTTGAACCACACTTGCTCATCCCCTCTCCTCCCCTATGGCACATTTGGATATTAAAAAAAAAAAAAAACTTATATTTTATAGAGTCTATAATAATATAATATAATTTTCCTTGACTCTAAAATGTTGAACATCTTTAAATTAGATCAGTGTGATATTCTATCACTTTGTGTTTTGTAGTTAGGTCACATACATGTAATAGTGTGGTGTTTATTTTAATATTTTGGTCTATATTACTTGATTCTTTACTTACGAGCGTATCATGAGTTTGGACTTCATTTTAGTCTTTATATTTAAAGACAAAGTATATGTACAATATATTTTGCCTTTAAAATATAATTCATATTTTACATAATCTTAATTTTCTCATATGTACGACATTATACCCGAGCTATTAAACTGTCTCGATCTCTGAACCATAGGTGAAAAAAGTTCACATTTGTATAACATTCCCTCCCTTTTTAACCAGTTTGATACCCGTGCAATGCATGGGTGTTAAACTAGTTATTATAAAACTAAATTATGAACCAACGCCCAAAAATATCAGAAAATAACATGGGAAAATGGCGGAAAAATTCCCCAACTTTTATAATCATTTGCACTTTTGTGCCCAAACTTTGTAACCATTTGCACTTTTGTCTCCAACATTTAGTCTTGGGTTAAATAGACCACCAACTGTTCAAAAATTGATGACGTTCATCCAAATAGATGAATTTTATTATTTAATCGTTATGGATTATTTGATAACCCTTTTAAAAGGAGATATTATTATAGTTTGTAAATGAAATTAAATTTCAAATTCATATGCGAATGCAAAAAAGTGATACAGGTGAATAGAAGAGTGACACAAGGGCTCAATGACGTAATTTCAAATTAAGTGAAATTCAACTGCAAGATTAAAATAAAAGAAGATTGTGTAGAGATTGAAATGAAGAAGCTCTTTGAAGATTGAAGATGAACATGAAACATTGTATTGTTTATGTGCCTATAAAGAGAAAAACTTCACTTTAGCCTTCAAAATAATATTTGTACCAACAAATCTGTTTGATTCACGACTTCGTAATTTTTTTCCTTCTCATTTCCCCAGAATATATCATTAGATCTATGTATCCAACTTTTTATGAATGAAATACAACGTGTCTAGTTTTACAAGAGGAAAAAATATAAGAAAAGAAAAGTTATCTGTTCTTAACATTTATAGGTTACCTTTTGAAAATGAAAAAGGTCAAAAAATAACAACACTAATAATAATCATTATTATTATAATAATAAAATAATTTGTCTGTCAAAAATCTATACACGCACTTAAAGAGAGGATAGTTTCCTCATTTTTCCCCGCCCAAAGTCACCTGCTAATTCTGGAAATCGGATCTTGGCCCTTGATTTTTATCCACTTATCTTAGCCATTAATTTATTTATTTTATTTTTTTTGTTAAACCAGTTTTATTAATTTGTTACCCTTTTATATATATATATATCCTTTTTTTATATTTTAATAATTTTAATAATTACTTTTATTGACTATCCACCTATTCTTTTTCATTTTCCCTTAATCATGACTCATTTGCTCACGCGGAATTTTCTATTTCTCCATCCAAATCCCCGCTTTTCAATTCGTATTTATCCTTTGCTATCATCCAGTGGTTTTTTTCAAATCCGGTGAAAATATCCTTTGCTATCATCATTTTCTCTAATTCTCGGCTATCCTCATTTTCTCTCATTTCAGTTGGCTTTGAGTAGAAAGGTCAGGTAACTGTGTTTTGGATAATCTTCAGTGAAAGGCGTAATCAAATTTGCCTACTGTGTTTCCACAATTGATCGACATCTATTATGGATAATCATTGTCACTGTCGATATTTAAGGTAAATTTCAGGTAAATTTTTGTTTCCTTTTATAAATCTTGAATCTTAATTATCTTTTCCAGATCTTATAGGACTCTAACTTTATAGAATCTGAATTTTATAAAACCCCAATTTTATATAATACTAATTTAAGACTTATTCAATTAATGGTAAACTATAAGACCCTATATCGGTGTCCGAGTAATTGCATTCATTGTGGTCATCCCTTGATTTGATTGGTACTCTAATAAAGGTTTCAATCCTACTTGATTAATGCATACTTCTTGGTCTCTAATAGTACCTTCATTGCACGTTAAGCTTCTATCGACTGAACCATATCCGACAATTCTTTCCTTCTCACCCTTGGTAGCTTTTTGAGCGATTGTTCCGGGGCTCTATCTACTGTAAATATACCTTGACCATCTATCATGAGCTGTTGATGTACTCGGTATATACGCATACATGGATGGACATTTGTAGGCCAATCAAGGGTACAGGGTTTGCCTTACCAATTTAGAGTAAATTCTCTTATTTTACGTACATGCAATTTTCCAATTATGTAAGTGGCATGGATTGTGTTTGAGTACTGGGTGGCATTGGTTGTGCATGATTCCTGATTCAACTTATTGTGTGTTATGCTTTAAACATCTATTTATGGGTAAGAATTACTCGGGTTAGCCCCAATTAAATAGTTTGACAGCTTGGATCTTTAGAATTTTGTTATATCCCTGTTGCAATCATGTACTTTATGTGTGGATTTCCTTCTGTGATTTTTTAAAGGCAAAAAAATCCTGAGGAAACTATATGCTTAATTAAAACATTGTGTTTAATATGAGATTACTTAAAACGTGGATTGCGAGAACTTTGTACCATTTTGAGTCAATTAAATAACATTAGAATGCTATTACAGGACCAAAGCCATGTATGATTGGCTTTTAACATATTATTGCGTGCTTCTTGTGAGTTTGAAGTATTTATCTTAACTCTTCTTCATGGGGTTTATTACTTCCAAAAATAATCAGAAAGTTGAAGTTACTTTGAGCAAGGAAAAAAAGAATCTTTCAACGATATTATTTACGCCTGTGAGAGTTGAGAAATCAGTAAGTATTTCTCATGTTTAGGCTGAGCACTCAAGAAATAGGTGTATTCTGAATTTTTTTATTTTGGATTTCACATATGATATTATTGCTCTTATGTGAAGGGCTCAATTAGGGCCTTTTGGGTGGATCCTCTCATGAAGAAGTGTGAATACGGTGGTTATCTAGATCAAGATGTCGCCGCTACAGACACCTTGGGGCGACATGTCGTTGATATATTACAAAGACATTGTAGCCCAATAGATCCTAAACTATGGCAACGACTTTGTCGTTGCTATAGTATAGAGGCAACACGTCGTCCCTAAAGGCATAGTATTTTGTTTAAAAGAAAACTATATTTTTAAAAAAATGAAAAAAAAAATTATACATTCATCAACCATAAATTCTCATATTTATAGTTGTATCATTGTCTTACAAATTACAATTCCAAATTTGTTGACTCACAATTCACACACACATAGCCAAGCCGACTAAGAAAAAAATCTTGAGCCAATTAAAACTAAACTAAATCAACGTGTGGGAAACCTTAGCCTCCAATCAATATGTGAAACACCTCCTCACGTATTTGTAGTTTTTAACAAAGTGGTTAGACAATTAATTGCGGTCTTCAGCCTCTCATACTTGTGTAAAATCACTGTGCACACAAAAGTATATCTACAATTCAAAACAAAACATTAAATGAGCCGTGATTTATGGTCAATAAGTATAAAACAATGACAATTCAAAACATACTGTTCTTTTACTCACCAATGACAATTTTCATGAAAATTGTACACAACTACATCTTTTTTTTTGAAGGGTACACAACTACATCTTAACTGGATATATATGGTAACTCAAACTTTTCCATATTCAGAAAGACTTCAACAAACATAAAATTAAGAGCGAAGGCTACATTTCAACCATATATACTTACTAACTTGAATTCAAACTTCAAAATTTATGCTAATTTAACAAACAAGATCTACGTACATGAATTCAAAATCAAGAAACTACTTGAGTGGCCATTTTTGCTTAGTACTAGCTCGTCACATGCGATGCACGGGATGTTAGTAAATTTTTCACTTACTAGTATAGTTTATGTGTGTGTGTGTGTGTGTGTATATATCATTTTAAGCCCTGTTCTATCTTAACATTCTTCATGATATTTTTACATCTTACACACTTCATGAACCAAATATAATATTAAAATCCATATAGAAGATTTGTTAGTTGAGAGGAAAGCAATACAAAAATCAGCTTGGAAGAGAATGTAAGGAATCAGCTTGCAGCTCATGCAACAAATAATCAAAGTAAGGAATAAAAATTAAACATGTATAATATTGCACATGTTTAATTGTTCACAGGTAGAATTAGAATACAACTAAGTTCAACTAATATGCTATGCAATCGCATTTAATTATGCCAAAACCACCTGACAAATCCATAACTAAACCAACTTAAACTATATCTGGGGAGGGAAAATTTGAGAAACAATATTCTCCTATTAAGTTCCAATTACATTAGTGAAATGATAAGCTTATTTACTGGAATCTGTATAAACTGCTAACCAGCATTCTTGATAGTAAGCTAGGGTCGTTCTCTTCTGTTGCCCAGAACTTGTAAGAAACGGCAGAACCTACTTTCTTTTAAAATACATGGGCTTCTTTAAACCCATAGTATACCAGCCTAGCAATTCTAAAGACAATATGAATAATATTCACAGAGAAACAACCAAATGACAACATAAGATCAACAAGAATCACTAAAAACATCTCAAAGAATTTCACATGAAGACACAGTATCATACCTAGTCAACATGATGGGCAGCAAGACTCTTTGATCCCGGGAGGCTAGGGTATTTCTGCTTGGCCCAGTTTTCAGTGTTCTTTTGGGATCTTGCCTGTGGATACAGAATGTTAATCAGATCTTTTTGCGCAGAATATTAAGAGCCAATAGAGGGGCAAACATAGTCCACATAAGAGAACTAAACGCATAAATAAGTAACCAAGCAAGCATGAGAAGAACATATTATAAATACAAAAACATTAAATGAACTACAAGTTCTCTTGTTGAGTGAAGGAAATGATATTCAAACAATACTTGAAAATATGATCGTAAGATCAAACTAATTCATGGAATGAAAGAGTTGTTATTCTCTTTAGACAATAAATAAGATTGTTTTATCTAGGTTTTCAGTGGAGTTTGATCTAGTTGGTCCAACTTGGGTGAAGAATGTCAAAATCAAAGAAATAGACAACCAAATAGCTTGATGAAAAACACAATCAAGTAGAAGCACATTGATAAAATTATCACAACCATGTGCTTAAACAAAAGCTAATCATTAAAATTCAGAAAATTTCTACTAGTTTCCATGTTAGATAGGTAGTAACTAGATTGGCACAGCCCTACTACCCTTTTAGTTAACAGCTGTTAATTATTAATAATAATAATAATAATCAATTACCAATTATATATATAATTTTTTTGTCTAATTTAATTACTTAGCCAATCTTTGATGAGTAAAAAGTAAGAAAAACACAGAAAAAAAGAAAAAAGAGTTTGGGTTTCTTTGTTGTTTCAATGTCAATGGGGATTAAGGACACTTGTCTACTTTCCCAGATTATGTAATGCTATACATATAAGACGTTTTTCAAGATACCCTTTCCTGTGATGTATTTTTTTAACTTTTTTATTTTTTATTTTTTTCGGCAAAGAGAAACATAGAGTACCACTCAAGCAGAAACGGAAAGAAATGAAACTCATCACCAGAGAAATAAATCTGTTAAAAAAAGAATGTACAAGGAGATACCAAAATTAGACTACATTCAAGCCCGAAATTCTTTGTATGATAGAGTGCACTACATAAAGTAGAGGGTAATTACTGGAGACTTAGATTCTCTTAACATGCTGTAAATCTTGAAGCTTGACCTAATTCCATGTACACCATAACTAAAGTGTTCGATTAAGATGGAAAAATATGAGTTCTGCTCGAGTTTGGCCAATACATCATAATATTTTGCTGAAATTCATGAGGTAAAGTGGAACATAAAAATGGAAGATTTGCATGGAAAGAAACTGTTAGTATGAAAAATCTCATGTTGGCATTCCTAATTTTTGTTTAAGTGTCAAATATTTTTTTAAATATTAATTACATACTTGCATGATGTTTTTCACGTGTAATATTCTTTTAGCGTGCAAATTTTAGTTGTCTTTGGACAAAAGACATAGGTTGGGGCGTGTGTACCTAGTCTTAAGGCACAAGAATTCAATTCCATGCAATTTATTAGTTTCCTAGTTTGAGTTAAATTATTATTACCTTATTTAACTAGGTCTTTTATTTATGCATGTTAAGTCCAATTAGAATTAGGAAAGTATGTGTTTATGGTAATGAAGAGTTCTGACTTTCCTTAATTCTTTTCCTACCACATGTATATGATAAGTATGATTCTTGTCTTGTACAAGGAGTCGAATTCTTGCCTATATATGTAAGTTCTCTTTGTAGGTCGAATACAACTCTCATATGAGCAAAGCATTCCACGATTTTACTTCTTTGAAGCTCGACCACAAGGAGAGAACAAAAACAGAGCCTTAAACCGCACGACTCATTCTTGCACATTGTTCTACACAATTTCAATTGTCTTTGTGTTTGGCAACCCTTCATAGTGCGCGGTAGGTGACCGCATAAAGTGCGAGGGACATATCCACGGAGGTACAAGTAGTTTAGGAGGTCAAGTCATCCCAAGATAAGTTCTGGAGATCTCTAGGAGCTTGATGGACGTTCCGGAAGGTGCGCGGGAGAAAGAATGAGCAACGGGAGTTGTCTCATGTCAAAAGGCGTAAAGAGAGAATCTTTTATAAGTTTTCATTTTGATTGTTTAGTGTCTATTGTGATAGCACTTTTTATTCTTTCTCTGTACTAAACTCACCTCTTAAATTAGTGGATTTGTCCCGTGGCAAAGGTGACCGCAGTTTTTCCCAGTTGGGTTTCTGCGTAATCATTCTGGTGTTATTTAATTCCACATTCATACCCGAGGTAGACACATATAGGTCGCGTTACACTTTACACCAATAAAACATAGCTAAGCAAGATACATCCTAACTAGTGTCTAGATAACCACGTATTTACAAAAACAATTTTCGATTACAATCTAACCCTAAAAATCGAAACCTAAGCACAATCCCCAAATTGCTATGCACCGTATAAGAAAAAGTATGTATCACACACCATGTTAAGCGAAATAAACCTGTTGAGATGAATAGAAAGCTGTCTCTGTTCCTACACGACGCTCTTCCGATCTCCCAAGTGGAAGAGTGCTAAGAAGAGGGAGGGAACCGTGAATAATTGTCTGCATCTTTGTGGAGTTGCTTCTGGGCCTATTTCTGAGCAATTGACCCAGGAAAAAGCTTTGAGTGTAATATGATAACAATCGTGCCAGCATAACCCTAGAAAATCAACCTAAAAAATACACTCCATTTTTTCCCCATTTGTTATGCGATTTCAACCATCAATTCTCTCTCATTCGCACACGTATGATAAACATACAATTAAGTGTAAAGATTGAAGATTCTACCTACCTGATACCACCCGTAGTACTGCCTGACGGAAGGATGAACCAACGGGCGCTGCTCGTCACTGTTCGTTGATTGAGAGGAGAGAAACTAGGGCTTGCTTCTACAGGGCGATTGAGAAGCGATCAATTCAGAAAGGAATGAAATGGGGAGATAGGTTGCCAATGGGCCAGTCCACTGAGTTTATACCTAATAGAAATTGACAAAAATAGCCTCAACTATGGGGCGACGGTTTCCTTACTGTGACGACTAAGAAGGTGTCTCTTTAGAGCCATTCACATTTAGACATGACAAAATCTGTCACTGCAGTACGCCATACCTTTTGGGCGACTTTTTGGTCACTGCAATTGGAGTCGTCCCAATTGCACTGATTTGTTGTAGAGAATTAATTAATTACTACTTAACAATTATTCTAGTGTAAATTGTAACACGACCTATATATGTCTAGCTCGGGTATGTATGCGGAAATTAAAAACACCAGAATTGTTGATGCAGAAACCCAACTGGGAAAAACTGCGGTCACCTTTGCCACGGGACAAATCCACTAATTTAAGAGGTGAG
>CAVNYN010239486.1:0-14226 GCA_963692815.1 Nyctanthes arbor-tristis | reverse complement strand
TGAAAACGATATGACATAGAGGTCTATATAGACGATATGCTGGTTAAAAGCAAAAAGTCTGCCGACCGCATTACTCATCTAGAGGAGATGATCCAGATCTTTAGGTTATATAAAGTACTTTTTTAGAGTTGTCTTGGGAATGTTTTGTGCTACATGGTAAATCAGATAAGGACAAAGGCCAACCTTGAAAAGATCAAGGTTGTTCTAGAGATAAAACCCTCTAAAAACATCTGAGAAATCCAAAGGCTGACAGGAAAAATCACCGTACTTAGCCGTTTTATTTCGAAATTAATGGATAAGTGTAAGATCTTTGTCGATGTAAGCAGAAAGAACATGGAATTTAGATAGACGAAAGAATGGAAGAAAGCATTCAAAGACCTAAAAATGCATTTGACCTCCACCACTGTATTGTTAAAACCTTGCCACAGGAAAGTACTATCACTTTCTAGTAGTTTGCAAGAGCTCAATAAGCACTGTACTCACGAGTACTGAATGAGCTAAGCAGCTCTTGGTGTACTATGTAAGCTAGGCTTGCATGACACTGAGCTCTAAAACTTGCCTATGGAGAAGCTCGCTTATTTATTAGTCATGGCGCTAAAGAAGTTGAGGCCTAACTTCTTAGACCACACGATAGAAGTTCTGACGAACTTCCTACTGTAGTAAGTTCTGTAAAAATTGGATCTCCCAGGAAAAATAGTAAAATGGTCAGTGAAGCTCAGTCAGTCTGACATTTAGTACAAGCCTTGAGCAACAATAAAGGACCAAGTGTTGTCAGATTTAATTACGGAATTGACTCCATCGTTAATACAAAAAGGTAATGAGTTAGCAATCTGGGAACTATTTATTGACGGATCTTCTATAGAAAACACTACAGAGGCAGTAGTGTGTTGGTAAGCTCAAAAGCCACCACTAGCGTCAGATGCTCAGGTTCGCATTCAAGGCCACCAACAATGAGGCGGAGTACGAAGCTTTGTTAGCTTGGTTATGTATGGAAAAATCCTTGGGAATCTGAAAATTGGCAATACGGAGTGACTCCTAACTCGTGGTAAACCAAGTCAACGGAATCTACAGTGTAAAAGGAAAAAGACTCGCCACGTACTATGAAAAGGTCAGAAAAGAATTGATAAGCTTGGAATAGTTTGAGATCAAGCAGATCATGAGAACCCAGAATGGAGAAGCAGATGCATTGGCTATATTAGCAATAAGCCAAGGATGTAAGGATCTATATATTGTACCAATTAGAGAGCTATCGGCCCCGGCCATCGATGAACTGGGGACAACCTTGATGGAAATTGGCACGGAAAGGAACTGGATGACCCCTGTCATCCAGTACTTAAAGGAAGGTATGGCATCTCTCGAGGTCGAGGAAAGAAAATCAGAAGACAAGCTGTTGGGTTTACACTGTTAAATAGACAACTGTATATAGGAAATTTCTCAAGACCACTACTGAAATGTACAGATACCAATGAGGTGAGAATAGGATTAGAAGAAGTCCATACAGGGGTATACAGCAACCACAGTGGAAGGCAATCCTTAGCCCACAAGATCCTCAGGCAAGGATATTTTTGGTCAAGGCTAAAAATATATATTATTGAGTTTGCTCAAAGTTGTTATAACTGTCAGATGTTTACATCAATTTTAAAAAACTCCTTGGGGAACTGACTTCAGTGATAGGTCTCCGACTGTTTGAGAAATACAGAATCGATTTGATGGACCATTGCCAAAAGGAAAACGAAGAGTCACATTAGCAATTATAGTCGTGGACTACTTTACCAAGTGGGCGGAAGTAGAACCGTTTGCAAAGATAAAAGAGTAGAAAACAACCAGTTTCATCTAGAAATTGATAATCCGCAATTTCAAAGTTCTCCACTAATTGTCACAGACAATGGCAAGTAATTCGATAATTCAAGGTTCAGGTCTTTTTGTGAAGAGCACAAAAATAAGAACCTTTTACTCTATACCATGTCACCCATAAGCAAACGGTCAGCTCAAGGCAGTGAATAAGATAATCAAGCACACCCTTAATACTAGGATGGAAGCATTGAAGGGAAACTAGGCAGACGACCTGCTGTTTTATGATCATATCAGACTACCTACTATATCGAAACAGGAGAAACACCGTTCTCCTTGGCTGAGGGGGTGGAGACCGTGATTCCTGTTGAACTAGAAGTCCCAACATCAAGAGTTTTGTACTTTAACAAAAAGAAAATATGAAGTTCTATTTCACGAGCTAGACTTGGTAGAAGAACGAAGAAGACGGGCCTAAATAAGAAACGTACTCTGCAAACAGCACTGTGTCTTGTAAGGGCAAGACAAAGATGTTTAAAACAGGCTACTTGGTAAAGCCCCACAAAAAGTTTTTCTCTCTACTAAGGAATGAAACTGAGGGTTTTTAGGTCCTACATGGAAAGGCCTATACATAATACAAAACGTCTTGGGAAACGGTGCTTACAAATTGGAGAACACAGAAGGTCAGCAAATACACATGTAGACCAACCGTTGATTAAAAAGTCATACAATGGATAAATTAACAAAATCTTGCAAAGTGCATTAACGTACGATTATGTTGTACATATTAGGGATGGCAATGGGGCGGGTTTGGAGCAGGTTAGCCATACCCTGGACCCGCCCCACGAGTTTTGAAGTTGCCCCATACTCTCCCTATACCAATGAATTCACGAGGCGGGTATCCGCCATGACCCACGAAAAGGCCCATTAATTTTTTTCCTTTCAATTAATTTGATATTTTATGAATTTTCACAAATCATTTATATATACACACACGAGTTAGCAATTAGGGTTAGTAAATTAATATACAAGTTTTAGAATTTTATGTTAATAATTTGCTTCATGTAATACATATATATATTCCAAGTGAAATGATGTTAACAGTTGAAGTGGATAGTTGAAGGCTTTTTTTCCTTAAACACTCGAGTTCGAACCTAGAATGCCTCAATTTCTGCACATTTTAGAATCAAATTTATTAAAAATAGAAAAAAAAATCTTAGTGGGTCATGGGTCTATGTGGCGGGTCCAACCTAACCCAGACCCACTCTGGACCCACGGCGGGGCAGATAATGTTGCCCTATGCCTGCCCCTTTGCCCCGATTAGGAGCGACGGATTAATCCTATTAGGGGCGGGTCCTTATGAGTTTATGGGTCGATTGGTCAAATTGTCATTCCTAGTACATATGACATTATTGGTCTTGTAATGTATAGTTTGTGACTAAGTGATTTTTTTTTTTTTTTTTTGAGGGAGGTGATTAACTAAGTAATTTTAAATCAAATAAGACGTAAAACTATAAACAAGGAATATAAATTGAGAATCTAATAACCCTTTCCTAGTGCATTCCTTCCATGGATTTCTCACATCGCACATTGTTGTCATTTTATTTATTATTTTTCTGATATTTTAAAGCGATTATAGGAGTAGTGAATCGAAACTCGCGTAGGAAGCCCACTTACATGCCTATCAAACCACATAAATCCTGTAAGATGTGATAATTGAGTGAAGATTAAGGATAAAAATATGACGAAGAAAAAGTTAATACCTTAATGTGAAAACATCAAAAAAGAATGATATTGAATATTACAATAGTGTTGCGTGTTTAGCAAAATAGGTAAGGTTAATATAGCTACCCTTATTATTTATTAATTTTGTTTTTCAAATTATGCATTTTAGTCATTAATTAATTTTTTCTTTCCTTCTCTATTCTTCTTCCCTTTTTTGTGGAAAAAATTTATGCAATATTCACTAACTTTTATCTCCTTTCGACGAATTCCTTCTAATCATTTATGATCGAACTTTTCCGGCCCCATTTTTAACTAGTCTTTCACCCATGCGATACACGAAAAAAACAACATAAGTAAAAAACTTACCACATAAAGATCTTTTAAAAATAATAAAGAAAGAATAGAATTGTTGTTATAATACCCGTATAGTGTATGACATATTTTTAAAAATTTAATAGTGATTCAATAAAAATTAGTAAAACTTTAAAGTTTATGTTAAAAAGTAAAAAAAAAAATGAAGAAGAAGAAAAAAGAAAAATGAGGTTTCTAAATTTAAGAAATTTAGGGACCTAGAAAAAAAAATTTGAAGATTTAATTCAATTATGTATTTAAATCTGACAACTAATTACAATAGATTGAAGGAAGTTTTGAAAACTTATATTTAATTGACGATAATTAGGGCATCCAGAAATAGAAGACTCCATAGAAATAATATACCATAAATATTTCAACAATTAATATAACTCTAAATTAATGATAAAAAAAAAGGAAAGAAAGAAAGAAAAAAGAAGAGAGTTTGACTGCAAGTTTCACCATAGAAAATGAATGGGAAAATCGTGGCACAAAGGGTACCGAGACTTAATTCATTTAATCAATATATATATATATATATATATATTAGTAAAACTTTAAAGTTTATGTTAAAAAGTTTTAAAAAAATGAAGAAGAAGAAAAAAGAAAATCAAGTTTCTAAATTTAAGAAATTTAGGGATCTAGAAAAAAAATTGAAGATTTAATTCAATTATGTATTTAGATCTGACAACTAATTACAAGAGATTGAAGAAAATTTTGAAAATTTGTATTTAATTGACTATAATTAGGGCATCTAGAAATAGAAGATTCCATAGAAGGAATATACCATAAAGATTTCAACAATTAATACAACTCTAAATTAATTATCAAAAAAGAAAAAAAGAAAAAAGAAAAAGGAAAGAAAGAAAGAAAGAAAGAAAAAAGAAAAGAGTTTGACTACAAGTTTCACCACATAAAATGAACGGGAAAATTGTGATACAAAAGACACTGAGACTTAATTCATTTAATTAATATATACACACACACACACATGCAATTACTCACTAACTTTCATCTCTTTTCACGAATTCCTTCTAAGCATTTATAACTTTTGGGGCTCCATCTTTAACTAGTCTTTTACTCATGCGGTGTACGAGAAAAAATGCAACATTTCATAAAAATTTAACAATAAATTAGGCAATACGATAATTATTTTGGAAACAAATGGGATAAATATTTAAATTTTTCATGATTTATGTCCCAAAACTAAAAGTTTATTGCTCAAATAAATGCCTAAAATTAAAATGTGACTATTACTTAGTGTGATCCAAAATATAATAACATAATCGCAAGACCTCAATGACTCGGTGAGCAATAAATGAATGGACAAGATTTGGCCACATCTCTCCTTATACATATAGTGCTAATTTTGCCAAGTTTTAGAACACTTGTTATTTTTGTAAATAATAGATTTCAAATGTTGTTTGAAAATAATTAATTCCAACATGTATAAAAGGGCCAAAAGCTTAGGAAATCCACCAAGTTGTTCCAAACTCTCTACTCTCCATCCAAAATTCATCCAAAACTAGAAAGTGTGGAAAAACACTAACAAAAACCCACCAAAACACCTATTTACTATTTGAAAAGGGCCCCTTTTCATATATAAGAGGATTCCAACTTGAAGAACCACTTTGAGTAAGGAATGTCAAGAGTTTAGAGACACTTTTCCACTTAAAATCATTCAAGAAATCTTTGAGGAGAGTGACTGATTCTTTGATTCCTTTTTTTTATCATAAAATTTTAATTAGATATGCACGGATTTCTGATGTATCGTCATTATAATTGGTTTATTACATTTAAATCACTAGTTAATGTTCTACCCGTTTTGCTTTGCTATGTGGTAATATGACTCTACTAAGTGATCTTGGTCATTTTGGCTATGCAGTAATCTTTGTACTATGACCATGCTATGTGATCTTGGTAATTTTGAATTATTGAATCTTGTGCGCACTATGGGTAATAGTTTAACAAGTGATAGGGCCCTCTTGTGTATTTAAAGACTTTGTACATTCAATTGTTTTCTTGAAAATGTATTTCTTAAATGAAAGATGAATCAAAATATTTTGTTGCTCACTGAGTACGTTGTACTCACTTCCCTTTTCTACAACTTCACAGATAGTTGAAGACAAAATGATCAAGGAGCAAGCTATAAGTCGGAGCATCCCGCAGATGGAAGTGTATTTTGCTTGTGGAAGGGGAGCTATCTTTCGAACTATAAAGATATATTTTGACTATAAATTTATCTAAAAACACTACATGGGCCTAATATCTTTTGTATCAATAAGTACATCTATGTAAAAACCGAGAAACAGTTTGGTTTGACTAAGTTAATAAATGAAATACTTATTATTATAACCGTTGTGTTCTTTGATCTTTACTAAATCTAAACGAAATTATTCGTTTGGTAAGTCCCGTCCTTGTTGATTGCACAAAATGAAATTAAATCTAAAAGCTTCCGCTCTCGAATATATCTAATAATAAGAGGAAAATAACAGGGGTGTGACAAGAGTAGTATCAAAGCAACATTCCAAGGGCCCTACATGCATAATCTACTTTTCGTGAGGTATCAACCAACCGGCTTGCAAGCAAGAGTTACACTTATTAGCTATATGGTAAAAGCTATAGGAAATAGAAAAGTAAAGTGATGTGAAATTATAGTATATTTGAAAGAAGGAAAATGGGCAGGAAAAATGATAATTTTTTACTTTATTTCTAAGTGTTAAACTAGCCGTAAAAGTTATCATATCGCCTCTAATCGTACTAGAGGATGTTTTGGAATCAAAAGAATTACAAGAAAAGCAAGGGGAAAAAATTTCAACTGTGCGGGCGCACCATTGAAACAGTGCGGCCGCATAGCATGATTTGAACAAAAACAGAATAGCCACTGAGGTCCTCAAACTTTCTGATTTACTCCAGATCGATCCAAAAGATTTAGGGGTTGTTTGAACCTCTTTATTTTTTCCATTTATAAATTCACCTACTATGATTTGACTGTTGATTTGACAACTACTCAACAATTATCATACATTCAAATTTCAGTTAAATCTCCACCACTCATTTTCACTCATTATAAATTCCCTTTATAAAATTGCAAAAATAAAAAGCTTCAGACAAGCTCTTATTTTATGCATTTTTAAGCCTTGAACTCTATTTCTTTCATACAATTAAACCTTATATAAATTAAAAAGATTTCTTTGGCTATTTTCCACTTAAATGAGACCTTGTTACTTGTTATATAACCCATTTTGAGATAAATTATATAATTTTGAGAAATTAAATTATTAAGACTTTGAGTACCTGGTCAACTCTATTTTTGTGAATTTATAGATACCTAATGCTAAGGAAATAAGAGTGCGCAACAGAAGCAATTTTTACACCTTGATCTATGTTCTGATAAAAGCGAATTTAGAGGACGAAATTCTTTTAAGAGGGTTAGTTCGTAATATTTCATAAAAATTTAATAATAAATTAGGCAATACGATAATTATTTTGGCAACAATTGAGATAAATATTTAAATTTTTCATGATTTATGTCCCAGAATTAAGAGTTTATTACTCAAATAAATGCCTAAAATTAAAATGTGACTATTAATTAGTGCGATCCAAAATATAATAACTTAATCGCAAGACCACATTAAGTATGAGGAATTGATGAGTAATAAACGAATGGACAGGGTTTAGCCACATCTCTCTTTATACATATGGTGCTAATTCTGCCGAGTTTTAGGACACTTGTTATTTTTGAAAACAATAGATTCCAAATGTTGTTTAAAAACAATTAATTCTAACAAGTATAAAAAGGCCCAAAAGCTAAGGAACTCCACCAAGTTGCTCTAAACTCTGCATCCAAAATTCGTCCAAAACTAAAAAGTGTGGAAAAATACTAACAAAAACCAGCCAAAACACCTATTTATTACTTGAAAAGGACCCTTTCCATAAATAGGAGGATCCCAACTTAAAAAACCACTTTGAGTGAGGAATATCAAGACTTTAGAGACACTTTTCCATTTAAAATCATTCAAGGAATCTTTGAGGTAAATAACTGATACTTTGATTCTCTTTCTTTTGATTATAAAATTTTCATTCGGTCTTTTTATGGTGCCCTTTGGAAACCATTTATGGTGTCCAAAAGACCGTGTGACAACACACCATTGGGTGTGTTGCGGGGCCCATCACCCAACACACCCAATGGTGTGTTGAGACACAATCCTTTGGACACTATAACATGGTGTCCAAATGACACCATAGAATGTACCAGTTTTCATTAGATATGCATAGATTTTTGATGCACCGTCATTATAACTGGTTTATTGCATTTGAATCACTAGTTAATACTTTACTCCTTTTACTTTGTTATATAGTAATCTTTGTGGTAATATGACCATGCTATGTGATCTTGGTCATTTTGGCTATGTGGTAATATCGTACTATGACTATACTATATGATCTTGGTCAGTTTGAATCATTGAATCTTGTGCGCACCATAGGTAGTAGTTTAATTAGTGATAGGACCCTCTTGTGCATTCAAAGACTTTGTTTCTTCAATATTTTCTTGAAAATGCATTTCTTTCTCCAATCTTGTAGATGATTGAACACTAATTATTGGCCAAGCAAGCCTGAAATTGGAGCATGCTCGAGGAGGAAAGTAGAGTTGTGCCTGTAGAGGGAAGCGATCTTTGGAACTACGAGAATATACTTTGGACCACCTCTCTATAGATCGATGTGGATATATATATATATATATATATATATTTGTGGCTTATCATATGCAAGACGAAAAAAACTTTGTCCGTTTTGTATGTCTCATTCTCTCTATTTATGAAAAAACTTCTGCTATACAATATGTTAACAAGTGAAAAAGTATAGAATTAATGGGGGCGTGACAAAAAAACAACTTATAAAACACTCATATAGCTTATAAAATACTCTAATTAATAATAAGTTAAACAATGAATTACCAACAAATGTACAACATAAGTAAAAAGGCTTGTCACATAAAGACTTCTAAAAAAAAAAAAAAACAAAGAATTAATAGAATTGTTGTTATCATATCCGTGCTGTGTTTGACATCTTTTAAAAATTTGATAGTGATTTCATAAAAATTAGTGAAACTCTAAAATTTATGTAAAAAAAAAATGAAGAAGAAGAAAAAATAAACACTAGGTTTCTAAATTTAAGAAATTTAAGGACCTAAAATAAATTTGAAGATATTTGACAACTAATTAGAAGAGATTGAAGGAAGTTTTGATGACTAAGGCATCTAGAAATGGAAGAAATATACCATATATATTTCAACAAGCAATCTAAGTCTAAATAAATACTCCTAAAAAAAAGAAAGAAAGAAAGAAAGGAAAAAGAAAAGAGTTTGACTGCAAGTTTCACCATAGAAAATGGGTGGGGAAAATCCTAGTACAAAATGTATCAGACTTAGTTTATTTAATTAATATATATAGATTCCATTTACATATTTTATCTTTTCAGTATAATCTTGTCAGTGTTTAGTTCTGAGCACGTTGCATGGCCATATGATACTACATGCATATAGTACCATAGATATGAAGCTTCATCATTTTCCACTAATTTCCTCTATATATGTGCATGTACATGACTACACGAGGGTGGGGATTTACCTCATTGTTGAAATTAGCGACTAACCCTTTTTTTTTTTTTAAATAGAAATTTATGCAATTAGTTACCTATTTTATCTCCTTTGATGAATTCCTTCCCCGATCTCAGTTCAAATGTCAAGATGTAAGGTGGCTACATCTATCCGTTTGATGGTTCTCACCCAGCAATATATTGTCAAACACGTTGAACAAACTTAAAAAACACAAAAACATTAGATTCTAAAAATCGCCAATCTAATTATAACTAAACTCATTTCACAAGATCGGCAGTGCGTTTCATTACAAACATGAAATTTAGTTCTAAAGAAAATATTTTCCTGTCAATTAAATTACTGATAATTAAATTTCATAGAAAATGAATTGTAATGTGTTTAATTGGAAGTGAAATTCATGAGAAAAAATATAAATTATCTAGAAAACAAAAAGCCTACAACCCCCATAGGAAAATATTTTCCTTGGTTTCAAGGAAAATGAGGTCACATGACCAAAAGATGGAAAATATTTTCCATAGAAAAAATATGAATCAAACATTATAAAAATAAAAATTTAAATGGAAAATTCCATTTTCTATGGAAAATCCTTGTCAATCAAACACATTTATAGAAGTGCATTTTTGTTATTATTACATCCTTTGATGTATAGTATTAAGATTTCTTGATTGAGAAATATTCAAAAATTAAAACCAGCCGAGAATTACTAGTATGACCTTCCCTTTTTTTTTTTTTTTAACTCCTTAATCAGTTTTTTTCTTGTTAGATGGTTGCACTATATAAATAACAAGATTATCTCATTTCATTACATATCTTAAAAAATGCATTCGGGTTCACAGTACATGCTTCACATCTAGTGCCTTCTCATGAACTTGCCATACTTTATCAGTACCACACTCACACAGACGTGTTTATATTTAAAGCCTGAATTTAACAACTTATCATACTTTATGCTTTTAAAAATAGATACTAGTTGTATCTAGTGCGAGTCAGAACTTCAAATGAGTGAGGGCATGGCTTAGTCATGGAAATTTTGAAACGCAAATTATGATTATGTACCAAGAAAAAGTACATCTATCTACGTACAAAATTTTACTTCAGAAAGCCAAATAATGGGATTCATTCTTTCATTTCGAAAGTAAAATTCTGGAAGTAGAAGAATGTATTTCTAATATAAAAAACTGACATGGGTCACTTGGCTGCCATGAATTCGTCGTTTATTATAAATGGTGGATTTTTTAAATGCCAAAAGATATCTTTTAAAATTATTGCAAATCCAAGAGCTTTTTCTTGGGAGCTTTATGTAAAA
The DNA here is from genome assembly GCA_963692815.1 of Nyctanthes arbor-tristis. Taxonomy (NCBI): domain Eukaryota; kingdom Viridiplantae; phylum Streptophyta; class Magnoliopsida; order Lamiales; family Oleaceae; genus Nyctanthes; species Nyctanthes arbor-tristis. The sequence goes on along the minus strand of CAVNYN010239486.1, from coordinate 3,436 downwards.
TAGTTTTAAATTTATACGAGAATGTATTGTGATAATGTAAAGAAAGACTATTAAAAAGTGTGAAAATTTATTTATTTATTTATTTTATAAATAATGTATAGTTGATATTTATTTAATAAATTTTTACTTTTGATAAAGTATCAAAAGAACAAGCTCTAAGTACTCTGAAGCCTATAGCTAAGAACAAGGGAATAGGCTCATCAATTTATGAAGCTTTGGTCCAGGGCCCGATTTCCCTGCCTTCTCCGTTCCCAACTGTCAACGGCTAGAACCAAATATTTTGAAACGGGCTGGGCCTGACCAGTTAGCCTGAAATTGTTATTTATTCCATTGTTGGGGAAAATTGAGATATGTGATTCTCTCTCCCTCTGCTTTCTCTCTCTTCTATATAATAAACCCGTTCCCTTGGACGCGTCCGTGCGTCTTTGCGCGTGTGTCAGAAGCAGCAGTAGGAGACAAAAAGGGTGGAGGGTGTGAGAATGATGAGGAGACGGTGGTTCGCCCTCGTTTTGATCGTAGTATGCTCTGCCATTTCGGTGAGATCAGATGGGTCCGATCACAAATACGACGTCGGAGATTCTGTGCCGCTGTACGCTAATAAGGTTGGACCTTTTCACAATCCTAGGTAAACATTTTTGTTTCTCTGCGATCTATCTTTTTCTCTGTGCATTGAAAGGTGTGCTGTGCATATACTTGTGTTTTGCATTGTGGAATCTGCTTGAGAATTGAGTTTATTTTGCAAAGCATTGGATTTATTATTGTTATTATTATTTTTTTTCAGTTTACTGAGAAATTATATAATAATTGAGATCGAATTTAGCTAATTCTGTGTTATAAAATGTAAGAGGACGGAGGAAGATCCTGTAAAACTGGAAATGTTATAATAATGGAGATCAAAATAGCTAACATTTTTTTCCGAGAGACAGAGGATCATACTGACCTAATGACATTTTAGAAAACTGGAGGGCAAAATGAAGATCCAGCTTTCCAGGCTGGATAGCATCAAAGTTAATAAAATGTGTGAATCATGAACAGTTTCTAATCTTTGAGGGTCATTTGGTTAAAGGAAAATTCTGGCTCTCATAAATGGGCTCTTGGCTTGCCGAAAATGACAAAGTTGCCATCAGTTGTTATGAAATGGTTGTCCACATGGTTGTACCAACCATATAAATTGAAGTTCTGAGTGAAAGTAAATTCATAGCGTAAAAGGAGTATGTGAAATTTCAAGATAGCACTTATCTTAGATATGTGCAGTGCAATTTATGATCTTAATTGGATCAAGATCATGATATTGGAGTGTGAAGGAGTAAGGGGAATTTGGTTCTGTTGAATTTTTGATGGTGATGGCATTGTAGATCAGTGCATTTATATACATCTCCACTTGTTTCTAAGCACAATGATAGTAACCCCTCCCCCCCGAGGGCGGTTTTCAAATAAAATTTGGGGTTACTAAACATGATTTTATTCGCTAAATCAGCAACATCCTCCCCAGACTGACAGGAAGTAGCTATAAATTTTTGGGTAAATCGAGTAATTCTTTGAACTTTGAAGATGATTTTTTTGTGGTTGTTATTCTGGTTGAGTGGGGGTGGGGTGGGGTTGGTGAAAAAGTGAAAAAAAAATTTAATTTTAATTGAAAATACGTGGAAGGCATAATTCGCGTATGGATGGTATGGTTCTCATCATGAATTGACACATGGTAGCAGTATATTAGTAGAAATCAGGCATATCAATTTACTACTTTTAAATGTCGGAACTATAATTAAATTTAATTTCAAAGTGGGGACTGAGGAGTTAAGAACAGTAACGATTGCTGGATAATGATTAATTTATGTGATAATTTTGATCATATGATAATGCAAGTACTAGTGTGTGGGCAAAAGATTAACCATATACATACAAATGATTACAAGTAAAATCCCTCAAGAACCAAAATTATACTTCAAAACGAGAAACAAGGTTTTCTATTTCATGAGAAACTTAGGTTAGTAATACTGACTACGAAGTTTTTGAAGTAAACTTACTCACTATATATTTCTGAGGTCTTGTAATCCTTGTACGCACATCATGAGGTAAAATGATTTTCTTCATGAATGCAGTATAGGAAATGAGTTTTGAAGAATATAATTCACTACAACAGGCTAAAGTGAAAATGTTTAATATACCATGACTTTTTTATTTATCGTATCTTGTTTTAACTTGAATACATGTGTCTTCAAATAGAAAATGTGAGCTAATAGTAGGCCTTGGCATTGAAACCCGCCAAACCGGCTAAACTTAGCTTTCTCTGGTGCAAACTCACGGATTCTCTTTCCTATTAGTACAGTTGTTATAAAATCTTTAAAGAAGTATGCCACCTTCAGGACGATAAAGGTTGCATCTTCAAGACTGACTGACATTGTTGGTGGTTCCAAAATTGCAAATGGACTCGGGTTGGGTCGGTTTGCGGGTCCAACTATTCACCGATTAAAACCACCCAACCTGGCTTCATTCCTTTTTTTTTTTTTTTAACCCTAAACACGCTTATTATCTTTGGGAGAAGGCAAAAAGAACACATATGTGGTTCCTTCGTATTCTTATTCCCAATCCATCCTCATCCTCTCAAATATAAACCCTAATTTCTTCTTGTTTCCTGATTTCGAACTCGCCACCACATATATTTGTATCTGCCGACGGCTTCTAACAGTCTGGTTTGATGCGTTGTCCTCATCTCCAATCCCAACCACTAAACCATATAATCTGTTTCTTTTTCAAATATTTGGGAGATGCAGATCCAGGAAATTCGCTGTTCAAGAAACTACATATGTTTGGTGCTATATTTATTTGAACGTCCAAGAGATGGTTGTTGGGAATTGAAATGGGGTACTAGTGCACCTGATTTTGAGTTAAATGATTTAAATTTCCAAGAAAGAGTTTGTGAACTATTGTAATATGTCCCCGTGGCTGCCTCCTTTTCTTTTCTTTTTCTTTTCTTTTTGTTTTTCTGCCATACCAGGAACCGATCCAAACCGACCTGGACGGACTTTGGTCAGTTTTGGTCGTCTGCCGACCTAGCATCGGTCCGGTCCGGTTTCTAAAAGTACCAAACTGATTTTGGTCGGTTTGACTACGGGTCAGGTCCAAAACTGACGCAACCTGACCCACGCCCACTCCTAGCTAATAGGCATATGTGGAAAACCCGTCGAATACTATGACAAGCAGAAATACATATACTGCAATTAACTAATGCCTATCCGCTGCTTGTGTTTCTTCTTTTTCTGCCAGTGAAACATATCGCTATTTCGATCTTCCTTTCTGTTCCCCAGGTATGAATTTTGCAATTTAGATCCTCTTTTTCTTTGCAACACATACTGAAGAATGATATCTGACATTCTAGTTATGATTCGTTGTCCCTCGCAGCTCATGTAAAAGAAAAGAAGGAAGCGCTTGGGGAAGT
>CAVNYN010239478.1:0-36238 GCA_963692815.1 Nyctanthes arbor-tristis | reverse complement strand
TATATATTTAAGTAATTTGTTTATAAAGTAAGGAAATATTATTTGAAAATGTGAAAAATAATTTTTCTCCAACAAGAAAAAATGAATTTTTTTTTTTTAAAGAGAACATGTGGTTGTAAGTGTTTTAAAAACAAAATACAATTTGAAAAGACTAGGGCATAATGTAATCTGACATGGCAGAATTAGAACATTTCCAATATGGTGAGAAACATCAAAATTTCAAACCCCCTCCCCCGAAGAAAAAAGATGGGGGAAAAGTCAAGCAATGTTAGGGCCAAATAACTATTTCTTTTTTTGGAGGGGGGATTTAACACCCCTGGCGGGGTTCCCTTTACCTTTTTTCTCAATCTTGGAAATATTCTTACTGAAAAAATAGTAGTCTCGGTCTCCCATCGTACGTTTAGTAGGATTAATTTATATGTAGGTATATGCCTCTGGTGGAATAATCTCATCAAACAATGGTGGAAGGTCATTTTTAAGAAAAATAGAGGTGTTAATATATTCACCTATTACTTGATCTCTTTATGCAATTCTACATTAAAAGTATGATTTTATAACTTCCATTAAATTTATTGAATATATCTCATATGTTAAATTTAAAAAGACAAAAAAAATCCTCTACATACCGTTGATTTTTCTCAAACAAAAATGGGCTAATTTGACGTATGATCCCCAACTCTTGCACTTTTTATCAACTGGGTCTCCAATCCTTTTCTTCAATTCCATAGGTCTTCAACCTTTTGTAAATTCACTCATAAAGTCTTTTATGACATCTTTGTACATATTTTTTAAATAAAAAATTCTAAAAAATAGTAAAAGTAAAAAAAGGAAAATAAATTTTTCACACCTACCTAGTTGGCTATTAATTATACTCATATCTCTAACTTGACTGAAAATGATAAACAACAACAATATTTTTCTTATTTGGGAAAACACTCAATTTTCTTGTCATTTCTGACGATAATGGGAGGAGCAAGTAGGAAAATGAATGTTTAGCTTAGCTTTGATGTGGTATGAATGCTCTTGTATTTTCCTTTCCTTTTCTTCTTTTCATTTTGATTGGCCAAGGGAAGCTTATTCCCTTTCTGGCCTTTTGTACCCTGTTTTGACTCATATTAATGAAAAGCACTTTTTTACCCAAAAAAAAAAAGAAGCAAAATTATGACTCCTTTTTTATTGTCGAAAATTACTATCAGAATTGCGACTGAGTTAGGGATGGGTGGGTGAGTAAGGGGTATAGTTGTCAATTTTATAAGATTATAGACTTTATGTGCAGATTTATGAAAGGTCAGGGACTAATAAAATTTAAAAAAATGGAAAAGAAAAAAGAATGGAAGCCTAACTAATACAATGAGTAAAGGTTGAGTACCATATGTTAAATGTACCCCAAAAAAAAAGATAAAGTCTATATACGTTACAAAATGTTGAGTTTATTCTAACAAGATCATGACGAATTTAGTAAGTAACAAATCTTTGAAAAATTCAATGCTATTTGAGAGAACTTTTAAAATATAGTGAGATATGACTATTATATAATTAACAAATTTAACGGTACAAACCGTAAAACGGTGTGTTTGCAAATTAATTTTTATTGTGTGTTTGCAAATTAATTTTATTTAAAAAAAATTGGTTAAACAAATCACATCCACACATTCGATCTCACTCATTCTCTCTCTTATTTCTCATTAAAACTCATCAAAATGTGTTTACAAATGGGTGCCAAGTATTATTATCAAATTATTATCACAAGTGATATTATTATCTTAAATCACTATAGACTTTTTTTGCAAGTAACATTTGTTTCTTCATTTAACACTTACATAATTGAATAATAGTCAGCAGTGAAAAAGTGCAAAAAAGAAAAAATAGTATTAACATTAACATGATAAGTACAATGTGGCACGATGCAGGGACAGAGCCAGTTCAGTACCAGTGAGGTCGACTGACCACACTAGATTTTGGGGAAAAAATTTTAAGATGTGGAAGATTGAATCTCCATGAAAATGTTCATAGGAGATCTCCGGCGACTTGTGTGATCGGGAAATGGCGCAGGGATTGGGAAGAAGATGATAGGCTTTTTAAAGTGAAATTACACTCTTACCCTTACTTAGTTACTTTTGACTTTTATGGGCTGGTAAAAGGGGTGATTGTTAGTCCAATACAATTATTTCAAATTTCAGAAGTTGGCTAGAAATTCTTGTTTAATTGTTAATTGTACTTTTTTTGACCAATTTTTATTTGTAAGCTAACTAGTGGATTACTAATAGTTAGATATAATTAAATATTTGAATTGACACAAAATTTATATTATATGATTTATATAATATTGTATTGGCTTGGCTAGTTGGCTAATATTGTTGTAATATTGATAATTTGATATTGTAATTAGTTGATTCACTTATTTGTGAATTGTAAAATAGTTTGCTCTATGTTTTAACTTTTAAATTTTAATCCATTTATTATATTAGATATTAGATATTTAGATTTGATCCTTTGTTTATTTGTTTTGAGTTAGATAATAGAGATTTATTTTAATTCGTTGATAATTTGTTGTTGAATGTTGTAGTCTTGCCAAGGAGAACTGTAAGGGATAAGTTGTGCAATCGAATGGGTGATGAGTGGATGAATAATAGTCTTCTTGTTTATGGAAAGAAATATGTATTTTTGAACATTGATAATGAACTTATTGTAAAACGGTTTCAAGGTATGAAAATCTATAAAGTTCAGTTGTAAAAATACGTCATCTACACGACGCTCTTCCGATCTCTATTTTATGGTTTCTTTATTTCAAAATTTCGGACCGCACTGGCTTGTATTCTTGGCTCCGCCCCTGGCACAATGGTAATTAGATTCCATTGATCTCATGTACAAGTTCACGCGTATCAATTTCGAGGCATTTATAAACTCATAAAATCAAGATATACGATATCTGCTTTCAATGATGCATTAAAATTCATATTTGAAAGTACAATATGACTAAATTAAAAGTGTCAATTTAGCTATTGGAATGAGTCATTTGGTTCAACGTTGTTTTCTACTGGTTATCGAACTCTATACAAGAGTTCGATCTGACTCCATAGAAAAACTGACAATAAGTAGCTCGCGCTAATGAGCAACAAAGGTGGCAACCCACAACAAAAAACGAAGTGGAGTTTTAAAACAGTACTAAAAAAATATTAACTTCAAAAAACACTAGTGATATGACTTGAACTCGCTTCCAAGCAAATTATGCTACAAAGTGTATCTACATTATCAGAGAGATGTGAACAAAGAGCGAGTTGCTGATCAATGCATCATTGTCATTATTATTGTTGTTATTTTTCCCTAATTCTTTTGATGATAATTGAATTTACTTTCTTTCTTCTTGTGCAATAATAAATAGTACGTACTAGTCGGGCAATTTCCATAAAAGGGGTGAGGCATAGGTGGGGAACATAGTGAAACAATAAAGCATGGATGTTGGGCACCATAATGGAGCCAAACACTGTTGTAGCATGCCCCAATAGTGGTTTCTTCAATGCGGCTCGTGTGTTTGCACGTCGTGTCAGCGTCTAGCACCATAATGGCACCAAACATCTAATGCTAAAATAAGACTCGAGGAATGTACAATTTCAATGGAAAAACAAGATGCATATGAAAAAGCCGACTATTCCGTAATCTTAAAAAGAAAAAAAAAAAAGAAGGGGAAAAAAATAAGAGAACTTAAATGATGGCTATAAAGCTAGGTTTGAAAGAATAATTATTTCACAAACCTCCAAAGTGGCACATAAGAAAACAATATTATGAGGTCTTGTAAACATTTTTAAAAATTAAAAAAATGATATTTCCCCAAATTTTTTTATTCTTGGTTTGAATATTTGAAGGGACTCTTACAAAATAAAATTTTAGTTCCAAGATGTGGATATAAAGAAGAAAATGTGTTTCATGTGTTGATGGGTTACTCAAAAATCAGAATGCTTGATGAAGGACCTCTTTTGGAGCAGATCACACTTTGTCTAAGCTTCGAAGCTTTTTATGTTTCAAGCTTATTAGTAGGAACACTAAAAGAGTAACTCAGTGTAATGTGGATTGAAATTTAAGTTAGTGTTGGGTGTTCTCACATCCACCTTTCATTATTAATGAAACGCTCTATATTTTAACATTGCTAATGAATGACGATGAAGGTTGGTTGAAAAAAAATAAAGAGAGAGAAGGTAAAATAAAATAAAAAATAAATTTTAGTTGTTTTGTGTCGACAATACGTGATTTAAGGAATTCAGTAACTAAAAATGTAAAGAAAATAACAATAATAGAGTAATGAAATGGAGATGTATTATAATTATGACCAAATTCAATATTTTTGTCTGAGCTAGGCAATGTGACAAATCAAATATCGCCGGAAACGAGTGAAGATCATGTCTATCACGACAGGCGACAAAGACATTGAATTACTGCGTAACAAGTTTAATTAACAATTAAAACAACATATTTACAAAACAATATGCGCGCTGTCAATAAAAGTTGAGAGTGCGTTCAAACAAGTTTAGTACAATTTGAGTGAGATTTTCATAAGTTTAACAGCAAATTTAAATTGAAATTGAAATTGAAATAATATTAAAACATAATAGTATTTCAAATAATTCTTGAAAAATTCATCGCTAACTGAGATAGCTTTTATATCAGTATATAACTTATGAGATGACTTCTGATAAATTTGAGAGCATTGAAAAAGTAACAAACACATAAGTTTCATCAAATTATCACCAACGCAAAATTATAATATTAATCTCAAGTTATTCTTGTTTTACTTATTATAGAATACTTAGAGCATCCATAATGGAGTTGTTAAATTTATATTGCCATGGTGATTGTTAAATGACATCTCGACATTTTAAATTTAGCCATCAATTATTGCTATATTAGAGATGTTAAATTGAACACATTGAAGCTGTTAAATCTAATTACGAACAAAAGTTATTGGTTAGTTTTTATATTTTATTTCCCCAAAAGTTCTTAGTAAACTATAATTACTATAAATTAAATGCAAATATAAATGAAAGAATGTTATTTTGGTTGTTAAAATAGTTGTTCAATTTAACTTTGTTAAAAATATTCCTTTTAATAATTTTGTTAACATTTCCATTATGTAGCTATATTTTTCAATTGTTAACTAACACCTGTCTTTAAAAGCAACTCCATTGTGGGTCCTCTTCGATACTGGCAAACTTCTTTATACTTTCCTGTGCATTAATTGGAAGGCATTAGGCATTTGGCTTAAAACTTAAAAGTTGCAAGCTGCTGCAAACATAAACAGCTTCTTGTACAAAGTGACCGGCACAACTTGCAAGCCATTACAAGAGTTGCAAGTTGTAGACTACGAATTCTCGTACAAGTGAACAACACTACTTGTAAACCATCGCACTAGCAAGTGGTTGCAAATGGTGACTGTCGAAAAACGGTGAAATTCTCATAAGTATACTAATAAAATAAACTTCATAAGAAAATAGATATCAAAATTTACCCCGACAACAGCAAAAAAATGATTTAGCTGCAAGTGAAGATGCATCCACTTTCTAGCAATGCTAAATGTCTAGGGAAAAATGGCGATTGTGTTAGGTCATAATAATCAACAAAATTCACTAATATATATTCTACAGCCTTACAGACGTAATAAATAATAAATTGTATATCACTGTGTGACAATGATGTGGTTCCAAGTTCTTAAGAACTGATTGAGATTGTGTTCAATCATGGTAGCCAATAAAAAAGTGGTCGTCATCAATGATAGTTCGCGAAGATTTTTGTCTTTTGTCTTTTTTAAATATATAAGTTACTTACATCCATATATATAAGTTAAGATCTCTTTCCACTATTTCAATAGTATATATTATCTACGGCATGTTTTTCAATACTAGACTAGATAAGCGATACACTCAATTCCTAAGCAATCTTTTTGGAATAATTTGGTTATAGAGGAAATGCTATGAGAAAATGTGAAAATGATATTTCTAATTAATTAGAAAACATGCGGCTTAAATAAGTGAAGAAATGAAGAGATGATTATATTTACACTACGATTATTATTAACCACATCACACTATAATTACAACACATTTAAAATGTAATTTTGGTAAATAAGTACACCACGTTCTTAATGAATACAACATCAACCATTGTGCATAGAATAATAATAATAATAGTAATAATAATATAATTCCAAACACACCCCGCCCCCCGCTCTGCATGGAGTTTAGGTGAAGGCCTAAAAATCACACCGATGCTCACATGGTGTTTTCTTCAAACAAAGAATAATAATAATAATAATAATAATATGAAACATCAAAAATAAGTAAATCACTTATTTCTCAACGATATCCTCAACCTTAATAAGATGCATACCCCAGAGGAACTTGAAACAAGAAACAACAACCAATTTCCCACAGATATTATATAGCTCATATATTAGGCGGCAATGCATATTCTAAAGAGATATATAACATTAACTGAAGAGATTGATTCAACCCTCGCATTCATCATCTAAAGGTATTTATATCTTGCATTGCAAATGGATTGTTCACATAAATTCTAGTTCTTGAAATTCTAATGTCTACACCCCCCAAAAAAAAGGGAAATTTTACCTTAATTCGAGCCACATGAGCAGTATTAATATTGGATGATTGGTTTGAATTCGTTATTGCCACTATCTATGAGAAAATTTTTTCGGGTTCTTGGTTATGGTGTATGTTAAGAGTTTAAGTTTGTGGTTTAAATTCGAGGGTTCTTGTTTTGATGGAAAACTATAGTGTAAACAATTATTATTATTATTATTTTACTATTACAAGGGGAATGTCAATCGGGGAGTGGTTCAAACAAGTAGTGCAGCATAGTTAAGTTCTTACGTTATGAATAAGAGTTCCTGGATTTGACTCCCCTAAACTTAGAGTGTGGGAAACCCACTTGGATGTCACTCAACCACTTTGGTCTTAATTGGCAACAATTCTCAATACATGATATCTTCAATCTTTTTTCTTTTACCATTTCCCCCCTTTGTCTGAACGGCTATTTATGACATTTTATTTACGACCATATTTGTAATTATAAGTTATAATGAAAAGGAAAATAATATCTGCACCACTTTTTTTTTGTTTGGTGCACCACATTTTTTTTTTTTTTTAATCCAAACCACAATCAGTTCATTAATTCACGTCTTGGCGAATCTTTAGATCGATAAACAACGGAATACAATTAATCCATGAACCACAAAGAAAATATGACAAAGCATGAGATGCAACCATATGAGCAACCGTACTCCCCTCTCGAGGGATATATATATATATATATATATATATAGAGTATTTACCAATTCAATTCAGAAAATCTTATGTAAGTTCATTTGATGCATGAAAAGCTTTTGTATGAAATTTACGATTTCATTTAACAATGGTTGTATAATTTTGGAACCAGCTGATTTCATCTCCCAATAATATGGGTGTTTATACCTGCTTATTTCATCTTAAGTTCTGTTGATTTCAATTTACGCGGTAGTAGTAAAATTAGATAGTTATCTATGTTTTGTAGAAGAATTGTGTGTTATTTTGCAAACTCAACTCCAATGGCTTAAGTGAAATTGAAAAATATCCTTTACCCAATATTACCAAATAGATTCTTTGCAACATTTCTAACTTTTCAAGGCTCAAATGCAGAGTTGAAGACATGAACAAAAAATACGAGCATGATTTTTTTTCTTCCCTTCCCTATATAGATTTCCTCTGCTATATACAATGAGCTGATAGAGTTATTATTTAAACATTGAAGTCAAAGTTCAAATTTTTCTACTCATCTTTCGTCAAGGGGATTGGGGATACATTGCAGTGGAATGTAAAATTTAAGAGTTAAACATGGATACGATATAGACAAGTTTTATTATTTCTTTTGTCATTAAAATTTTTTCCTGGCCAGTATTGATACGGATTTGATATTGTCGGAGATACATTGTTAATAATGGATTATGCATTGCAGGAAGTTCGTACCCAGCTAATATCCACACGGTCTCTAAGCTTCCAGGACAAACAATTCATGACAATTCTTTTAGTTAAAGATAAAGTTGGGTGCGTGATTCACCCAGTCAAAAGGTTCTGACATAGAACCAAGCAAGTCTATGGGCAATCTGGTTCGCAAAACGCCTAACAAAAGAAAAGGAAATTCTGTTTGCATTTGAAACAAGTGAATAACATTCGTCTATTACCAAACCAAAATAAGAGTTATTACTCTCACGTCTTTCAAAATATATGCTTTATAATTGTACTAGGATGAGCACATTCTTTTGGTCCAAGAGTTGTTATTATTCTTGAAGATACCATTTCACATGTCTAACTAATACTCCCTCCATCCCACTAAGATAGACAAGTATTTTTTTTCATCTTTCCAACAGAGATATTCCACTTTCCTTTTAGAATGTATTTGAAATCTTAGTTTTCTTAAATATTGTTTTAACGAAATAAAATCATTAAAGTAAAATAATTAATACTCTCTCCGTCCCACAAAGATACTCCAGTAGGTAATTTTACGTGGATTAAGAATTAATAAGTAATATTGTTAGAACATTTAATTTTATCTTATTTTTCCATATATATCCTTGAGTCATTAATTGTTTGAAATATTTTCAATGTATAGGTAGTTGAATGACAATAATTAATTAGGGATTTATATGGAAATGAAACATTAAATACATGTTCAATATGACAAGTGAACTATCTTTTTGGGATGGACAAAAATGAAATAGTGAACTATCTTTTTAGGACGGAGGGAGTAAATGAAATGACATATTAGGAAAATACTCCTAAACTTTACTTTTCCAATAATAGTAATTGGACATTTCTCAATCTGTGTGAAAATAAGAACGTGCACATATTTGTGGTAAATAGTTTCTTTTTTTTTTTTTTGGACAAATGTTTAGGATTTCACTTGAAATATATACATGTTAATTATACAAAACGATCTGCACTTGTTTATAAAATCCTTTTGCTTCGTTGTTTTACCAAGCATGTTATTGTATTCAACATGAACATGTTTTACATAGGTTCTGCATAGATATGCGTATTGATTATGTTAAACTACATCAAATTGTATCAAAATTAATTTGTTGAGATGGAAAAAAAATTAAAAAAGGTGGTGAATAATTCTTCAATAAATTATCTAAAAAATGTAATCTTCAATAAATGGGAGGTAATTAAGTACAACTTTAACAGATCTTATTTCTTTCCTCAAGCAGTCTTCATGATTTGTTATTGTAAGTTACATTATATATATGAAATCAGTTGTGATTTGAGTAATAATCAAACCCTACCATTAGCCCACCGTAGAGCACAATATACTAATCCTAATTATTCGTCCACTTCTTCAATTGCTTTTGATTTTCTTTTAGGGCAATCTTGACAAATACCAACATTTTTTTATCCATTTTTAAAACTAAAAAGTATTAACCTTTTCTTTTTTTTCTTTTTTTTAATATCAGGTGTTATATTGTGACCATAACAGTTGGTCACAAAATCACCCTCACACTGCCATCACACACCCGTCACACTGTCGTGACTGACACGTCACAACCCAACTGGAACCCTAATCCCCAATCGGAACCTAGCATAAAAACTTCACTACAACCGATATCAACTCCACCAACCATCGACCAATAGCAAAAAAGTCACACAACCACCACCATAAACCACCAACCACCAGCACAGACCATCACAAAAAATCATAGATTTCTAACCCTAACCTCTAAACGTAAGCTTGCCGGTGGTCATTCCACAACTAAAACGCGGGCTCAATTGCGGCCAAGTGTAAAAAAAAATAATAAATAAATAAAATAACACTAATTGCAACAAGATCTCCATCAGGTTGAATGGACGAATGTTGGCTAAAATTGGATCGCCATCAGTATCTAAAGCGAAAATTTCAGATAGCGGTGGCGATCTTATTTCAGCTAACCAGCGAATTTCCGATGTCAATGAAGTAGACGATAGAGAAGAGGGGTGGAGCGTGACAATAGATCAATGGTGGCAGTGAGCGGTGCTGAGGAGGAAGACAAACAACGGTTCAGAGAGAGAGAGAGAGTGAAACATCGGGTATTTTGTTTTCTTGGGGGTGGAGTGGGTGATTTTTCAAAAGGGTTGATTTCATAAATCGTCCCCAATATTTGAGTTAAAAATCGGCTGAGTCTCTAACTTTTTTAACCTCCTTAGTCCCCAACATTTCATAAATTAGTATGATAGGACATTTTAACGGATTCCGTCAAAATTGCCATTAACTTTCTAATAAAATTACCCTTATACTCATTAACTTTTTAATTTTAAAAACAAAAGATTTAAAAATAATAAAAAAAAATTTAAAAAAAAAAAGGAAAAACCCACCCCACTCTCCCAACCCAACCCAACCCAACCCAAGAATGGCTGTAGGAATACTGCCGCTTCCAGCGGCCAAAATGGTGAGAGAGGTGAATCCCCCCGTTTCTAGCAGCAAATAGGGGGGATTCACCCCCATTTTTGCTGTCAGAATTTTCAGCAGTAAATGGCATCATTTTTGGAAGATGAATCCCCCCATTTGCTACAGGAACGAGGCTGTTTCTGGCCCCTTTATTTTGGCAGCCGGAATTGCCGTTTTCGGTGGCAATTCTTGGGAGAGTGACGTAGGGGTGGGGTTATGAATGGCAACAGGGCGGGTTTGGGGAATGTATGCCTTCCCCCACCCCGTTAAGGAAACCCCCACCCCGTACCCATTGGGTACGGGGCAGTACAGGGGGTGGTTCAAGCGCGGGTAGGAAAAAATACTTGTTACCCGCCCCTTTAATAAAATCCTAAAAGAATTTTAAAAACATAATTGGAAACTACATGAAAAACTATCTAAATGGTACCAATCTCATCAAAAAACGAATACTCTTAATAGCTTAAAAAATTATATAAAATGAAACAAAAATACTTTAACCACATAGTAAAACTAAAAGTTCAACTTCAACTACAATTAGTATTAACTATTAAAGTTAGCTAAAAATTTAACAAAAAGAATATTGGGCAAAACAGTTATGACATATTGATTTATCTTTGAGTATTAGGGTTAGAAACCTTATTAACTCTTCTTCTATCTCAACTTTTTTTAAAATTAAAAAATAAAAAACTGTCAGATATCGGGTCGAGGTTGCCACTACCTGTCCCTGACCCGATAAGAATTCGGGGCGAAACTCCCTTCCCAATACTTAATGGGGAGGGTCCTTGAGGGCATCGGGTATAAAATTGTCATTCTTAGGAGGGGTATGCCTTCGCCTGCCCCGACCCGTATCCGATCTTCTATATCAAATTTTTTTTATAATTAAAAAAAACTATCAGGTATCGGGTCAGGGTGGCCACTACCCGTCCCCGACCCGATAAGAATTCAGGGCGAAGAATTTCGCCCCGTATCCGTCTCAATACTTAATGGGACGCGTCTCTTTGGCATCGGGTACAAAATTGCCATTCATAGAGGCGGGTATGCCTTCGCCTTGTACCCGATCTTCTATATCAATTTTTTTTATAATTAAAAAAAACTATCAACTATCGAGTCAGGTGACCATTACCCGTCCACGACCCGATAAGAATTAGGAGCGAAAAATTTCGCCCCGTACCCGTTTCAATACTTAACGGGGTGGGTCCCCGTGGACATTGGATACAAATTTGCCATTCCTAGTAGCAGGTATGCCTTCGCCTGCCCCGCGCTCGTACCTGATTGAATTGGGTACCTGACAGGGTGGTTCAGAGTGGGTACGAGAAAAATACCCGTTACCCGTTCCATTAAGAAAATCTTAAAAAAATTAAGAATAATATTATGTAGCACTAGTGGTGCTTGACACCAGTTTAGGTGGCATATAATGTGTCATTAAATGATAAGTGGAATTAAATGAATAAATAAATAATCTACTTAATTCAACTTATCATATATTGCTACCTTGATATGGTACCAAGCACCAGTGGTGCCAAATAGCATTACTGAAAAATTAACTATTAAAGTTAGCTAAAAATTTAACAAAAAGAACATTAGGCATGTGGTTAAGGTATATTGATTTATATTTGAGCATCAGTGTTTGAACCTCACTTACTCTTTTTCTATATCAAAAATTTTTTTATAATTAAAAAAACTATTGGGTATCGGGTCGGGGTGGTTACTACTCATCTCCAACCCGATAAGAATTCGGGGCAAAGAATTTTTCCCTGTACCTATCCCAATACTTAACAGGGCGGGTAATATCTGCCTGAGTTATTCTATTTGTAAGTATGTGTTTACTTAATTTCTTACTAACTAGACACTTGGTAAGATCTCATTATTCCACCCATCACATCACATTTAAATCAAAGATCATCATATTGTCATATGCATGTGTGTAAAATCTTAAGTAAAACTTTTAAGTACAAATAGGTTTTTCCTACCCGCCCCGTTAGGGGTGGGTCTCCGCGGGTATCGGGTTGAGTACAAAATTGACACTCCTAAGTGGAGTGGGTTTTTTTATTATTTTATTTTTAAAATTAAAAAGTTAATAGGTATAATTGTAATCTTATTGAAAAGGTAATGACAGTATTCACAGAATCAGTCAAAAATCACTTATCGTGCGAATTTATAAAAGGTTGTGGATCAGAAAGTCCAAAAAAAATTTAAGGACTAGCCGATTCTTAACTTAAAGGTTGGGCACGATTTGTGAAATTAGCCATTTTCATGATGATATATGGAAACCTCATTTTTACAATGAGACCCCCAAATTTCCTAATTGAACCAAGTTGGTCTCGAAAAGATTATTATTACTCTTTTAAGAAAAGGCACACTCCAATTGAGTAGCCTAAAATATGAGTTTTTCAAAAAGGAAATTATATTGACACCACACTTTTTACTAAACACACTACACACTAATTATATTTAGTATTTTTCATCTTTTTTTGACTTTTCAGATTAAATCATTAACTTTTTCTTCGAAATATTTTTTTCTTAATCTTTTATAGATCATCACATCTTCTATCTAACAATAATTTTCCTTAAAAAATTTTGGTGTAAAAACCACTTAAAGAATTTAAATAAGCAAAAAAAAGAAATCTATAAAAATAAGTTTTTTAATATTTTCTTATGGCTTTAAGGCGTACAAATGAATTTTTTTTGTACATTTATAACCATTGTTAGGAAACAAGATATAAAAAATAAAAAATGATCCGAAAAAATAGACTAAGATTTCTTCAAACTTTAGTTTTATCAGTTATAAGGATTGAGGATTTTCAAAGTAATAAAAATGTAATGTAACTATAAAAAATTGTAGTGTGAATATATTTTCCCTTTTCAAAATCAATTATACTCTCCTTTATTAACAAAAAAAAAAAAAACTCCCTCTGCCCCGCCCCCATAATAGCTAATTATTTTATTTTCGCCTATTTCAACAAAAAAAGTCCGGTTATTATATTATATTAAGTATGTATTTAATATTTTATTTTCATATATTCTTAATTAATTTTTATTAATTTTTTTAAGTATAATTACAAATCTATATCATAGCAGCACAAATGTACATAGATATTTATCTTACTGAAATACAGCGTCAAGAAAATTAACAATATAAATTCACATATAGTGGGAATACATACTATAATAAAATGTAGAAATACCTCATATAGGGAAATCGAACATGAGACCTTTAGGTCTCAGTACCTCAACCTAGCCTCCAAACTAAATAGGCTAGGCTTCATTGGCCTTAATTAATTTTTATTATTCAACCCCTATATATTAAAAGAATTTTAAATAATTAATGAAATATATAGAAAAATATGGAAAATTTAACTACATTATTATCTTGTGAAGAGAAGATAAGAGAAAATTTGTGCTAACTGTAGAACAAATTAGCGAGTCTAAACTGTACATTAAATATACTTCATAAGGATCTATCAGATCCCCATTTCATATTGACAAAACCCAAATCTTCAAATATCTCAAATGGCAGTAGATCTCCACTCTCCACTGCCAAAATCGGCCACGGATTTGTTCGGAGACCCGAAAGAGGACGCCCACCCATTATGGCTGAACCCGTCCAAGTTCCTGGATCCAGAATTCGACCCGGAGTCCTACATATCGGATCTCCGGACATTCGTACCGTTTGATACTCTCCGGTCGGAGCTCCGGTCACACTTGAGTGCCCTAAAGCATGAGCTTGTCGAACTCATTAATCGAGATTATGCGGATTTTGTTAGTCTTAGTACTAAGCTTGTTGATGTGGACGCGGCTGTTGTTCGAATGAGGGCGCCGTTACTCGAGATCAAGGAGAAGATTCTTGCATTTCGAGGTGCCGTTGACGGGTCGTTAATGGCTCTGCAGAGCCGGCTCAAGCAGCGCGCCCAAGCCAATGAAGCTCGGGAGGTGTTAGAGTTGTTGCTGGATACATTTCACGTTGTTTCCAAGGTAAAAGTGGTGGAGCTCAGCTGATATTTACTCCTGTGTATATCAATAGCTCTGGAGCAAGATAGAATTTTATAATATAACATACATATTGGTGTAGTTTCCTTCTTTTTCCTTTATTTTTTTAATGCTTGAAGTCAATGAAGCAGTTTTAAAGTATTCATCTTGAACTGAGGAGTTAGAGATGAATTATGCACTTGGTTGCACATGCATGTATTTGTTGAAGCATGTAGGGAATATTTTTGTCTTTAGATTCAGTTTTACGATGTGTTTCACTGTTGTTGCTAGCCTATACTAGTAGGAGCAAGTGCATGCGGCCAACTATGGAGACTTCGCATGTGTTATGTTTTTCTGGATGTTATGGATCCTGACATCCACTCAAAAATGTCCTTCTATCGAGCACATTATAATACGCAGAGGTCTTACCTTATATACCTGTCAATGCTAGCACTAGCTAAGAAATAAGATTGAGGTTAGAGCTTCTAGATTTAAGTTTAAAGGAGTATGGAAAACTATGAAAAAGAGAAAGAAGAAGAAAAAGATTAAAGAAGGAAATTTCAATATATGCTTGCTAGGTGTAGAAAATCATACAGCTATTAGATATGGTTTTAAAAGTACGGGTAATTGTGAAAAAGTGCAAGAAATAATAGATAAAGATTGAAAATTCATTATATGTTTGCAAGGTGAAGGAAATTCACCCATAACTATTCAATTTCGACCATGAAATGATCACCTTATGGCGACTCTAATTTGGAACCATATTTTATGAGTGCCGTATTATCTAAATTGTAGCGCTGAGTACCCGAACCCGACATGAATCAGAGTTAAAGACTACTAGTAGGTTATATTCCTCAGTACGAGAATGTTGCCCTGGGTGAAATCCATCAGTTCTGAATTAGCCGCAAATATCTATTGCAGAATAACTAACACCAAATTGTAGTTAAATGCTGCTGCCGAATCTATGACCAATGTGGATCAAGTTCTACATAGCCATGGAAGTAAGAATTGAGCTTCACCATCAAAACCTGCAACCTCAAATAAGAGATTTCACTGCTTAGAGCTCGCTTGGGCAATTTAGCAATGCCTTATAAGCTATGGACGACACAAATGTGTGGTTAAAGATGTGGGGGGAAACCACAAAAAGCCCATAGGTTGCGTCTGGCCATATTATGTGGCTTATTTCTACACATCCAGTTAGTTGGGGTCCATAGCATATAATCTATGGTTCATTGCCCATACGGCCCCTTGAAAAAATTTGCACCACTATTTGCTTTTTTTGCTTCTTGGTCCCAGCGATCTGAACCTTATGGGCAGATTTGTGAGTTTCGCGATATGCAAATTTGCAGAAAAGGATGGACAAAAGGGAAGAAAATAGATATGAAACAAAAAAGACATGTAGTCCGCACTCAGTTTTTGGCTTCTTCTTGCTTTATTTCAAATTTGCTTATATGCGCTAAAAGATCATATATATGCAGGTAGAAAAATTGATAAAGGAGCTGCCTAGTGTGCCAGCTGACTGGGCCAGCGGAAATGTTAATTCCACTGAAAATGATCAATTAGGCAATGGTATCTCCTTTCAACATGCAGAAAACGGAACTAACCTCAGAGAGACTCAAAGTATGCTTCTGGAAAGAATTGCAAGTGAGATGAATAGGCTGAAGTTCTATATTGCTCATGCACAGGTCTTTCTCATTCCTTGTATAAAAGCCATTTATTTTCATCTGCTAGGTTGTTATCATCATTACTACTACTGCTACTACTAATTCTTTGTTTTGGCAACTTATTGCTTTTTGTATGTTTGCTTTCTTCACTGTTATTAACATATTTATATAGGAAACTAATGTCTTCTGACTTTGTTACTCAAGTCAACTTTTGATAATTTTTCCATCTCTTTAGGTTATCACAATCACCTCAATAACGACATTCAACATAAGATATGTAGTCCTTATATGATTTTGATCTTTTTGAGAATTAATTTGTGAAAAGTTCATCTTTTATTTTTTTGTTCTCTTTTGTGAGAATGTATTATTAAAAAAATCCAAAAATTATGGACTCACACGCAAAAAAATCTAAGGGTACCGTTTGATACAAAAAGATGGAAAAGAAAATATTTTCCAAAACTATTTTGATTCTCATTACTTTTGCCAAATTATCCAAAAATTATAATTTCACCTACTCTTTGATTTGACTATTACTCAACTACTACCACACATTTCAAACCCCTTTAAATTTCCACCACCCATTCTACCTCTTTCCTCATTATAATTTCTCCAAAATTTTGAACATAATGAGAATTAACCTGCTAGTATGAGTTAGCTTTTGACTACTTTGCTATCTAGGGGTTAAGTAAAAGTAAGATGGAATACAAGCTATGATAGGCTAACCGAATGAGGATGATCCCTCTCAAGGAAAGGAGGAAAAAGAATAAGGATGTCATTGAAGCCATTGCAGATGACCGCTTTGCTCCAAAATGGTGAATATATGTATTAGGTTTATTAGTAACAAGGAAGCTGGACTTCAACAGGATGCAATGTGCATATGCATCAGAATTTCACTTGTGCGGATAAAGGGGAGAAATGTTGCATAATAGGATGATTTCTAAATTACAAGGCAAGTTCAGCGGATCATTAATTCAACGTGCTCATTATTGGGCCATTAAACTGTACAGCACCCATATAGTGATGTAAGCAAAAGCAAGGATGTTTAAGATGAAGTTATTCTTGTAGAGCACACTACCAAGTGGACATGGTACAGTTGAGGACACTGCTTTTGTAGTTGGGACATGTTTCAGTGCACACCTAAAGTAGCTTCTGATCTTGAGTGGTTAGATCCCAAACTGAAAATTAGATATATATATATATATATAGAGAGAGAGAGAGAGAGAGAGCTCGATGAAACCTGATATGCCATGTTTGTATAATGATATTGCATAAAATTCACTATATTGAATATATCCCGAGGCCAGGCCCCGGTGGCAGTGATCAAGAATTATGCTAACATTGCAAATCTACTATTTTAAGAACATTACATAGTTGGAATTGTTTAAAGCAATATCTATTACTCATGAATTAAGTTTAACTAAATGTCACAAATTTGCTTAAAAGATTTGTGCTTGCTCAAATTGGTAGGCTCCATAGTATAGTTATGACCGGTGTTCCAAGACCTGATTATGTGGTTTCATATTTCTCCTGCAGTTCACCATTTTAGCTCTGACACCTTCTATTCTATACGTTTATATTTACTCAGTCTGGTGGATTTACAATACTTACCTACACTGTTCCTGTGTGATGGCAGTACAGAATATGCCTTTCATTGAGAATATGGTTAAGAGGATACAGAATGCTGGCTTGTTGTTGGATACAAGTTTGGGACACTGTTTTGTTGATGGACTGGAGCACAAAGATGCTAATGCAATATACAATTGCCTGCGTGCATATGCTGCTATTGACAATACCACGAGTGCTGAAGATATTTTTCGCTCAAAGGTGGTGGCACCATTTGTGCAGAAGGTTATCCCTCACAGCTCATCAGGGGTAGCTGGCGGAGAATCTGGAGATGAACTTGACCAAGACTATGAAAGACTCAAGCAATACATTGAGGATGATTGTAAATTTTTGTTGGAAATATCTTTTACAGGTAAGCTCATTACCACTCTGTGCTATTCTATTCAGTTTTGGACTTCTAGTAGAGGAATGCTGCAATTTTATTGTGTATATATATACATATATATATTCTGTTGAAGCAGAACTATTAAGGGGGGTTCATTCTTTGCAACTTAATTTTTTGCTTTATTAGTGAAAATATATTTTTGTTTGAAATGTGTGGTGAAAAAGGTAGGGAGAGGTTATAGGGAAATGTGAAAAATTATAAACATGTGAAAAATTATTGTTTATAAAGAATGTGTGGTGGGTATGAGTTTGACAAATTTTGTAGTGAAAAAGTAGCACTAGAGAACAAGATGTAAACCTGTAAATTAACTCATTTTTATCGGTCAATTCATTTGTCTTTGTTAGTTCAGGTTGCTACTGTCATATTATAGAGGACATGCTGTTAAGATGGATAGATTAGTTTGCAGTTGTCTGAGATAATTTCGATATTTCTAACTCATGCCAGATTGATCTCACGCCTTTAGCTTTTTATGTGGATGGTAACACCTTGAACTAAGAATGGTGAAATGAAAATATATTTGAGTTGGATGAAGTAGAATAAGAATCTTTGAGGTATAGTTGAGCCTTTTCTATGGACAATATAGATGATGTGCCTTTGTAAGATTACAGACGAGCAATTTCTTCTTTGGGGGGGGGGGGGAAGAGAAGAGTTTAAGTAGATGAGCAAGCCATTGATGCCATTAGGTGGAATTTGGAGAAGAGGCAAAAGATATTTGACAAGATTTTCACGTGTGTGAGATCACACAATAATAAATGATCAGTAGCAATTATAATTAAGGAAAAAGCAAAACCATCTTTCTGTGTGTTGTACGTCTACATACGTTTAACTTCTAACATTCATTTGTTTGTCTTTTGTCGAACTTCTTTTATTTTTGGTTTCTTCTGTAAATTTAACAGCTAGGTCCTGTAATGTGAAATCCTCGTTTAGTTGTGTGCCTCTGCTCATGGCCCTTCAACTGCCCCAGTAGAATCATCCATACATAATTGAAATTCACAGGACCGTTGAATTTATATCTTGAACCACATTTTCTACAGCGTTCCATGCTTTACCATATTTCTTGACTGTTAATAGATTCTTTATTTCTTGGATAACAAGATTAGCTGGAGTGTGACATCTCTGCATGATTGCTTATTGTTCTTACATTTTAAACTACATGCAGAAAATTCAGGTCTACATGTTTTCAGCTTTCTAGCCAACTCCATTCTGAGAGAGGTTTTATCAGCAATCCAGAAAGGAAAACCAGGGGCTTTCTCTCCTGGAAGGCCCACCGAGTTCCTAAAAAATTACAAATCAAGCTTAAATTTCTTGGCTTACTTAGAAGGTAGTGTAGCAACCTTAAGGTCATTCTATCTTCATATTAATGGCGGGCTCATTCACCATTTTCTTTTGTCATGTAATATGTATTGTCTTGTTGTAAAACTTTACATTGTCATGCTAGGTCACTGCCCCTCTACATCTGCAATTGCTAAATTTAGGGAAGAAGCAGTCTATGTGGAATTCATGAGGCAATGGAATACTGGGGTCTACTTCACATTGAGGTACTTGCCATGATTCCACAGTCTTTAACTAAGTCTACGTGGCCATTCAAGTGTATCTTATAGATAGGACTACTTATATAAATTAATTGCCCTAGATTCCAGGAAATTGCCGGGAGTCTGGATTCTGCTCTTACGGTGAATGCACTCCAGCCCTCTCAAAACCTATCCTCTGAGCAAATACATTCTTCAAACTTAGTATTGAAGCAAAGTATCTCTCTTTTGGATTGCTTGAGATCTTGTTGGAGGGATGATGTTCTTGTCTTCTGTTGCTCTGACAAGTTCTTACGCCTATTTTTGCAACTGCTTTCACGGTTAGTTCACCTTCATTATGTCTATTTAATGGTTTGACTTAATGGATGTGTAGATGTATCAAAAAATCGAACTGTTTTGCCATTGCAGATTCTCAAACTGGTTGTCTGTTGGACTTGATGCTCGGAAAGCTGGTAGTGCAGGTTCCAGATCTGGATCTGACTGGGCTATTTTTGCTTCACCAGAGGATTTTCTGTATGTATGTATCTGACTTTCTCACATCATCTTTATAATTATATGCAAATGATCTCTCAAAGTTATAGTGCCATTCCTTCCGTTCAAGGGTCATCATCTTTATCCTAAAATTATTATTATATCAATTAAATCTTTTAATGAAAAAAATACCTAATATATACCAACAATTAGCAAGTGACTCTTAACTTGTTCGACTGTTTGTTGCCTTAACTGATTAATCTTTTCCAATAAGAGAGCTGTTCATTTCAGTGATACAATCACACAAGTGTTCACTATACCACTCTTGCCAGACATGTTTCAGTATCAAATGGAAAAATATGTTGAAATCATCAGAGAGACGTAAAATTGTGAAACATTAAGACACAGCATAAAAGGGGAACGAAGGCAAGGGAGATCTCTGTACTTGCTGGAGAGGGTAGGCAGGGGGGGAAGAAAATGCTCCAAGGATATTTGATTCAGAGTGGTTTTCTTTCAAACTTACTAAATTCTGCATGAGTATCCCTTTCCTTCTTTCATTTCCTCTCTCCTGAATCCTTATCTCTGGGAATACAATAAGAGCTCGTTCTTGGGAGCTTTATGTAAAAGAGAGTTAGATTTATAGGAGAATGTGTGAGGGGAATGAAAAGAAAGATTATTGGTTCATTGTGAAATATGTTTTTTGTGGAGAATATGTGGTTGGTATTGATTTGATAAATTTTTGCCTTATATAAATCTCCTAGGAACAAGCTCTAAATGGATATGGCATGCTTCATGTTTAATTACATCACCATTACTTTGATGCATTTTGCAACTTCTGAAAAAAGGCCCACATTTCTGGCCGACAGAATATTCTCGAGGTTGTACACGATATTGACACCCTTCACGTTGTGCGAGCTCTTTCATTTTTTCATTTAAGTCTAGACTAGATCGATGACCATATGACAAACTTAAAGAAATGATTATCATTATAATTTGTTTCATTAATTAAATTTCTTTTACAGATAATTCATGATCTAAATTGTCTGGTGGAGGAAATTTGTGGTGGTTACATAGGGCATGTCCTTGAGGTTCTTAAGTTGTGCTCCACCGAAGTCCTTGATCTTGTAAGGCAGAGTATTTTGCAGGGTGGCAATTCCCTGAAAGTGCTTCTGCCTCGTGTAATGAATTCAATAATAGACACGTTAGTTGAGAAGTCTGTTGAGGTTAGCCATCTTATTTAAAATTTCCAGAGTAATGAGCTTCTTGATTCTGTTAGCATGTTCGTTAGCTGAAATGCTTCCTTCCAGCTCACTGGTGGACTTTAAATTGTCCTGATATGATTTGTTCTGTTACACCTTTGAAAAATATCATGTAGGACTTGCGACAGTTGAAGGGAATAACTGCAACATACAGGGTGGGTCAGAGACCTCTTCCTGTTAGGCATTCCCCATATGTATCTGGAGTATTGCGTCCTCTGAAGGTACTGATCTGTCTTCCTCTGCTGCATATTTTCATATTAGATACAGATTCCCTCCTACATTATTATTTGTGATAAGACAAATAATGGCATGTTTATGTCTGATTATTTTATATTTACTCAGAGGGAATACGCTACACATATTATGTTTTTGGGTTCTGGTGTCAAATATTTCTTATGCTCTACGTGAAACATCAACATCTTCCAGAGAAAAGTAAAGTATTAGAATTGTAATATTAAAATTTCAGTTATATGGTATGAATGTCCTATTGCAAATGCTGCTAGTGGTGTTATATCACCCCACATACTCACAAGCATTGGATGTTAGATTGCTTAGCAGATAATTCTCTTGGACATGTGCCTCTGGTATGCTCCCAACATGTGCGTAAATATGTAAGAGAGATGTCAGGATGTGAGCCTGTTGAGTGCAAAACCTTCATTGAAAAAGAAAATGTATTGAATGGAACCTTCCATAATGACTTCATAAATTTGTGACCATCATATTTTGCTGATAGAGCCTGCTAAAGATGTGTTCATGCCTGCCACACTAACAACTTGGTGTTAGGGGTGGGGTAGGTGCCTGCAAGGATCGTGTTTGATGCATGAACCTCAGTGGGTACGCACCTATTGTAGGTATAAACTGTCCTATGTAATTCTCGAGTATTCTTGTTAAGTTGAAAATAAAATGTAAATTGTTTTGGTTTGCCAAATCATTATTATTTTCTCATGTTCAGATGTTGAGACTATTTTATTGGCTTTACAATGTATTATTGACTTCTTTCACCTATACAGTATTCTTCTTCATCTAAAAGACCTTTCTTTCTGCAGTCTTTTCTTGATGGAGAGCGAGTTGCCTTGTATCTCACAAAAGACATCCGGAATGAACTCTTGCATGGCGCTACGTACGAGATTACTCGTCGATATTATGAATTAGCTGCTGAGCTCGTTAGTGTGGTATGTAATATAAAGTTCTGAGGACAACTCATTTCTTGTCCTCTTCCTCCCAAAGCATCTCCTTTGTCCTTGACACACACCAAAAATATATTTCTAGAGCCCTTCCTGGACAAAGGATTTCTGCCAAACTATCATCTGCAGGATTTAAATGACTGCATTTTTGGCTAAGCTTAGAGAAAATAAGAGCCACTTTTGTAACATTTTGTTCATTAACATGATTGGTTAAGTTGAACTTCTCTTTGATTTTAGATTAACCCGTTGCTTTGAAAGTAACTATTATCTCTCAGTCAAAACCTTGTTTAGCTTGAAAGAGATATACTTATATGTTGACCTTTTAAACTTAGCCAAGCATGATCTGTGCTCTACTCCCTCAGCCGTTGATAAAACACTACTCAGTTTTTGCTGAGATGCCGGTTTTCGCTTTTTAGCTGTTTGCTGGTAGTTCTGTAAAAGTTGACTTCTTGCTACAGGCCAGAAAAACAGAGTCTTCTCTTCAGAAAATACGTTTAGGTGCACAAAAGCGAGCTGGAGCAAGCTCAGACATAACAGAGCAGACTGTGTCTGATACTGACAAGATGTGTATGCAGTTATTTCTTGATATTCAGGTAATAGTCATTCTTGTAGTGGAAGCTTGGTACTCATTACCAGATAGGATGCATCATGAACAAGATTTTAACACCATTTTTCCTTCACTAGTACACTATCTTGTGCCTCTGATCCTCCCTGCTATCATTTCTTTGAGGATCTTAAGCTAACCCCTAGTGTAGATTCTTTGAGAACTGATTTTGTGAGAAGTGATGATTTATTTTATTTTATTTAATGTTTTCATGGAGAGTGGGTAGAAAAAAGGTTAGAGTTGTACATACAAAATTATTTTATCTAAAGGATGTGTGGTTGAAAATGAGTTTGAAAAGAAAACTAATTTTTGAAAATCCCTCAACAAGAACATTTCTTTTCGAGTTTTGCTATTTGTACGGGCACATTTACAAAAATTAATACAAAGTAACAAGTGACACGAATCTGTTTTTTCACACATCAGATCACTTGAAAAATCAACCGCCATAATTGTGCCACACCATTCCCTGTATAACTTTTTGTACAAAGCGTATGTACGAATAGGATTTTCCTTTCCTTCAGGATTTCAACATTGGTTGAGACTTGAGAGGGTATCTTCTGCCTTGGCATTTTCAGAACTAGTGGCTTATTTTCAAAGTTCAACTGTATTATTTTCAGGAGTATGCACGCAACCTTGCGTCCCTTGGTGTTGATGCTGCAAATATTCCCTCATATCGCTCCTTGTGGCAATGTGTTGCACCTCCTGATAGGCAAAATACCATAAGTTTCTAGATTAGAACTGGACAACGGCAACTTATTGTTCTTTTGAAAGAGAAGGCACCCCAGAAAGGCTTATATTGTACCTGTATCGTATATTTGATTTGTTTTATGCATTTGATTCATTTACTTTGAATATATTTTGAGTGATATCACCCGAATTCATTTAAATTTGTCACCCATACAAAATTTTGTACTTACGCATTCCATAGTTGAATGAAATTGCTGCTACATATTTTAAACTCTTTGAAGTTTTAGTTCTCTCGAATGGGGTAGTCAAGGTCATGGTGGTTTGGAGGAGAGATGTAGAGAAGTGAATTATTTTAATTGAAGCGGAATTGAAAGAGGTGTATGGGAAAAAGAGATGGAAAAGTGAAGGGGGTGGGGTGGAAGAGATTTAAAAATAATGATAAAATAGTAGTGGAGATGGTGGATATAAAAATGTGTTTACATGTGTCAAAATTGAGGAAAAATTAGTGTAAATAGTAATTACTAAGAGAAAAAGAAAATTAAAAGAAAATAAGAAACATGTTATACCAATTATCTTTGAGTATCTCTCTTTCTTTTCTTGACATTCACCATGGAGTTGAGCATTAGAGATGCTTCACCATGGAGTTGAGCATTAGAGATGCTCTAACGATCAAAGACCTGTTCGGGACCTGTGCTTTTACTACTGTTTATGCTCCTTTATTTAGAAGTGCTTTTTCCAAGAAATCACCTTAAAATCTGATCAAACAATACCAGTGAAATTATGTGAATTAGAAAACTGCTTTTTAGATTTTGAAAACTGCTTTTAAGTCCAATAAACTATGTGAATTAGAGTCGATCAAATCCATCAAACAATACGAGTGCATGAAATAGTAAAGGTAGCTGATCAGATGCACGCATAACCATCGAGGAAAAGGAACGTCAACCTGGAATCCAATTTTCCGATCATTGAAGTCTTCAAATTGATTAATAAATTGGGGCAAGTGAAATGAATTACAAATTCTTTACTGATTCAATAGCTTATATGACACACTAATTAAGCTACAAAATTGATTTCCTTCCACATTTGAACTGTATACATAGTTCAAATCACAGTAATGCCTGGAGATCATAATATTCTGAATGATTATTGTTGACCTTCCAACATTAAATTCTCAGAAACTCTGGAGTACTGAACCTTTGTCCATGTTCCCATCTGTTGTCATCTCTAGTTATTTTACGCAGCCACACGAGCTTTCCATTTTTTTTCTGTACCATTTCATCCTTGTAATTTCTTATTTGAGTTTCTGCTTCCCAAAGACACTGATCCGTGTACTTCTGATCATTTGGGTGCCGTCATCTCCAAGTTTGATAAAATCTTGTCCACATCATTGTAGTACGGCCAGTCCTTCTGGCTTTTAGCGTCATTCTTACATTCCTGTAGTGAACAACAAAGCTCCCAAAATTAGTTAAAAATTAATCAAATAAAGAAAATCAGTGCAACATTCAAACATGATGAGCCCAGCAGCCGGCCTGTATAACCCCACCCATGAACTAGTGTTGACAAAAAACCAATAGAGATACTTATTTGGTCATCACATTGATGGAAAAGTAAAGAAAAATCACAGAGTATACAATGTCAAGAGGAGATGTTATAATCAAGAAGTCCTCAGTCCATGCATTACAATGGTTGGTAGAACAAATAAGGTGTGTCCACTATAATATGGACAATAGTCTTATTAAACAGAATCAGAAATTTCACATACACATCTTTAGGAACTAAATCATTCATCAGTTGCAGGAAATATACCGATAGCTTGTCTGGAATAGATCACAAGTAGCTTAGATTATGCATTGATAGAAATCAGTAGGGGATTAATCATTAGTATTTGGAAGGCTCTATGAAATGTGTGGATAAAAATGATGTTTGATCAACTTAATATATAAATTTGTGCTTTAGAACATATATGAAGTTTGCATCCAAATATTGATATAAATGCGTGCCGGAAACATGCATGTGCTTATATAATGATTGGGAAGAATAACTAGATCAATTTGGTAGATGAGGACTTTAATGAGCCAGTGAATGAAAATGGCAATGAAAAGAAAGTAAAAAATCTAGGCCATGATTGGTGTTATAACTTCTAAGCTAGAGATGAGGAAACAACCTCGTATTTTTGAACAAGAGATGTCCACAAAGATTTGCATTGTCCAGCACTTCTATTAATCCCATCAGATAACAATTTTGAAGATATCTCTTCCCACAGGGCCATTCGCCCCTTCAGAACTTGGAATCTACTATTGAGCTCCCCACGCATTTCAATTAGCTTGTTTACCTCTTCAGGTTTCCATTTGTTCCGCTTTATGGTCTTGGGTTTTAATCCAGATTTTGGCACGCTGGAGTCAAGTTCACTGCTTTCCACTTTGGCCTCTCCTTCTTGGTCCTGTTCTGAAAGTAAATTGATTTCACCTTCTGATTGAGTGAGTGCTGGAGGTGCTACAAAGGTCTTCCAAAATTCATCAGAATCATCATAATTCAGAGATTTATCATTTCCAGAGCTAGAGGAGGTTTCTTCCTCATCTAGAAGTCTCTCATCATCATCGACATGAACTGCACAGAGAAGATAATACCAAAACAGTTTCAATAATTTGGTAAAATAATGCCATTGAGGAATCTAGATTACTTTGCCTAAAAATCTTATGAATGCACTAGAATCAAAATGATTTACATTATGACAATCATTTGATCAGACACAGCATATTTCGATTTATTTGTGATCCCAATGCACAATGCCAATAGTATTCTACACTACAATAAAAATGACATGCATTATGACAATTTGGACATGTAATATATTGTTGATTGATCTGATGATCTTAATGCCAATCAAAATAACATTCCATTCTGTATTAAATACACCAGAGCAAGTGCAACTTGGCATATATCTGGCAGTTGCTTGGGGCTCTCAGCAAAGTTGAGCACAGACTTGAGCAATTATTACACTAGGATTTCTATGCTCTGGCTTAACCTCCAGAATAAAGTAGTGCAAGGTCAAAATTGTTGATTATAATGACACTA
This sequence comes from Nyctanthes arbor-tristis, assembly GCA_963692815.1. Classification (NCBI taxonomy): domain Eukaryota; kingdom Viridiplantae; phylum Streptophyta; class Magnoliopsida; order Lamiales; family Oleaceae; genus Nyctanthes; species Nyctanthes arbor-tristis. The sequence goes on along the minus strand of CAVNYN010239478.1, from coordinate 9,330 downwards.
TTTTGATAAATTTCACTTTACCCCCCAAATCAACTACAGAAAAGACAATCCTAAGATATTAACAACCATGAAAGCTAAAAGTCTGTCGTGTTCCTTTCTTTCTGATAAAGCTAGAGATCATACAACTACTGCAAAGCCAAAATAATTATATAGTTGTACACCTGTGATGTGAATATAGTTTACCTACTAAAATAATTAAGCTCGCATGAATGCTTGGCTCATGAATCAAAGGTTAGACCAATGTTGTTTAGATATTTCCTTTTGAGAGCAATAACATTAAAATATAATACAGCACACTGCCCAAGATATCACACCACACGAAATAAAGTTACCAGGAAATAATCTGACCTTTTCTGGAAAGAAATGGTTACAACAGTTTGTAAACTCATTCCCATCTTCTTTATAACGTGTACATTTAGATACATGCACACACTATCAATTACACCCTTCAAAACATAACTAAGTGGGCCTATATATATATTCCATAATTAAGGGATTTGAAGAGCATTGACTAAAAAGATGTTAAGCAAGAATCAAACATAACCTTGTAGTTCTTGTTCTGCGGTATTTCTTCCAACTGCAAGGCCATTTCCATCTTCCTCTATCATGCCAGTTGGTTGTCCCTTCTTTTGATGTCCATCAACTGCTTTTCTCAATGCTGGAATGCCAAAACTGACATGCGACTTCCCCGATAGTTTTCCATTGATCTCATCGGCAAGAACTACAGCCGGATTTTCAGTAGCAATAGCTATAACTTCAGGTCTTTTGCTACTGTACTTCCTCACTATCTTTCTCAAAACCTCAGAGACAGTTCTTTCCATGTGGGCCAGAGGGCTGTTTACAGGACAGCTCGATAGTGCAGCATGTGCAGCTTTGTGAAGTGCATCCAAAAGTTTTCCTTTGTCAAGCCATAAGCAACGTGTAGTAATTCTTATTTTTCCTTTTAATGCTGTTTCGGTTGAACCATTTATAGCTTGAGGGCGTAAGATTTCCATACTGCACAATAGATGTGAGATAGTCAAAACAAATGCACAAAGTAAAGACATTTAGTTTTATCAGGTAAACTAGCATACCTGACCACTATAACACCATCGGATGCAATTCTCATCCTCTCTTCAACACATAGTTCGCTAGCCGTGCCAAATGCTTTGTCACCATCACTGTACATCAGCTGCAGCATCCAGATTATATCAGGACAAATCTTTTCAGATAAGTAAGAGCTATGCGTGCAAATTCATGGGCAAGCCTTTCTACAGGCGTTAACATGAGAAAGAATCTAGAGTAACCTGCAAATTCTCTTTCCCCAGCGAAACAAAACCATTTGATAGAACTCTTCTATTTCTCAAATGTGAGACTCCTAACATCTCCCCATTTTTTATAACCTGAAGAGATATATCATAATACATGATAGACAGCCCAAATAGAAATGGAAGGTTACAATACAAGTGCCGTTAAAATTTAAATGAAGTGACAACTGCTAAGCCAACCATATTCTTTCTTCAAGTCTCTTGAACTTAACAAGTTACTTACTGCAGTGTGATGAATGCCAGTTGATTTTCCCAGCAATTCATGCTCTTTTAGGAATACAAGTTCTCCATGAATGGGAAGAAAGTGTTGTGGTTTAACAATTCTGAGCACTTCTTCCTTCAAAAGCAGATCATACAAAATTAATGGAAAAATAGACATAATTTAGAGTGAGCAAGCAAAACAAGAAATGCGACCACATGGGAAATGATATCAGAATACGCATTGCCAAAGGGAAATATTTGAATTCATTTTGAGGTATTTAGGTTCCCCATATTAGGGGCTTGTTTGCTCCAGCTTAAAATTTTGCCAAACGGTTGGTCAGCGCTTTATTTTAAACCATACATCTCCCATAAAAGAACCTTTCACATTTCACCATAATCTTTTCCTACTTCTCAACACACATTCTCCGGAGGAAGTCCCTTCTCGAGAAAGCTACAGCCTACACAGAACAAGTTCTTAAACTGCTTCATGCTTGCTCATACCTCAGTATGGACATGTAACACTAGAAAGACGTGGAAAAATGATTACACAATAGGCGAAGGACACCATGTCCTTCCTATCATAAACATTCTAAAGAAAAGAAGGCATCTAAGATATCTAAGATTAAGATGTTGACATCTAAATCTTTACTATTATTTAATAATGTCACAGTACATTTGACTGAAGCACTCAAGTTATTTATTAGCACATGAAAAATAGGGTCAATGATTAAAAGCAACATGCAACAGGAGAAAAGTATACTCTATGCCTTCCACAAAATGCTCAGATGAGAAAGTACAAATAGACCCAATTTTCTGCATATCTGGGAGCGAGCAACCATCATCTTACCAATTCATCACGATGCGCATGACCAGAAGTATGCAGCAATTCATTCCTTCCCATGACTATCGTTGATCCAATTTCTGATATACGGTTTAGCATTTTCATTACTCTACTCTCATTACCAGGGATCACCTACAACATAAGAGTTAATAATCAACCATGATATCCCAAAAAAAAAAAAAAAAAAAAAGAGAGAACTGCAAATCTAAATCATGAATAATCATCAGACAACATTGTAATGTTCAGAAACTAGTGATCTTTTTAGCAGCATTAAACAGTTCTTGGAGGAGCCGTTAATAGCCATATGGACTTTGAATTTGAATGATGAATCACCTAAACTTCCTGCAGTAGACTTGGAAATAATAAATCTCCTAATTGAATATGAAGAACTAGTAGCCCAGTGCTACTATTAGAAATAGAAATATAATAAAACTAAATGACAATAGAATCCTATAAGTACTATGAACTATATTACTTGGATTATCCTACTATTCATTTTTTGATAGATCAATATGTTATTCTATTAATAAACTAATTACCTAAGTCAATACTTATCAATATGTTATTCTATCAATAAACTAATTACCTAGGTCAATACTTGTTTCTTTGCAGTGATTTTACTGTAAGTTTGTATGAGGTACTGAAAATTCTCTTTTGGGAAGTTGGTTGAAAGGATGTCCAGTTTTGCTTAGATTACCTTTGCAGAATATAAAATCACATCTTCTTTGTTCAACTTGAGAGAATGACTACTTCCATGGGATGCAAGATTCAATGCAGCACGCTGTTCTGCCTGACACAGTAGAATGCGCAGTCACGTGCCAGTCTCACAATACAGAACAGATCACTGTTTGTTAGAAAGCCATCAGAGAATGTAAGAGGTATCTTACTTGAGAACCTGTGGTGACAATAAGCAAATTCTTTGGGGCATAGGCATCAATATCTTCGACTTTCACCTGTATCAAAGGGATATGTAAGAGTAAGAAACAGTAATATAAGGGGATTACACATGATATGGATGCAGAAGCAGCAAACAAATATTATCTTCCTTTAAAATATCAGACCAAAAAAAAAAATGGAAAGGAAAGGGTGTGTATTCGAAAATGCCATGACCATCAAACCATACGTGGTGCCATGTGAACGAAAAAGAGATAAAACTGCATAGAAAGCATACTTAGAAAACTTATCCCTTGTTTAATAAAACTGTTTCCAAGATCACCTTTCTTCAAACTAATTTTCAACCACACATTCTCTCAACAAAATAATGTTAGACGTAGACCCACACACTATCCTTACTTAACCGCAAACATGCATCAAAGATAAATTGTTAAAGCATTTAAACTTCTGCTAAGCCGAGCGCAACAAGCCACCCAATAAAAAATGGGGAAAAAGGAATTTAACAATTGGAAACTGAAAATTTTTTGAGATGCCATCTTTAACAATATGATCACTACAAGCCATGTTAACTATTATTTTTATGTACATGCTAGTGTGAGTGGCAAAAGAATAAACCAATGAAATTACGCCACGCGGCATTTTATAAACCAATTTGGTTTGTAAACTTTTTGCCAAATACAATATCTGTGTGTGTGTGTGTGTGTGAAATCAACAGCTAAGGTTTTAAACAATTCTTTTATCTCTCTTCTAAATTGCAAGTAATAAAACTAAAAATATAAAATAGCAATCTAACAAAATCCCCTTTGGCAGGAATACCAGTATTTAAGGTAATTACCAGAGTTGATGGATCAATGGGTGACTTTCCATCCTTCCATGCAGCATCGAGATATGTCCTCAATGACATCCCAACAAATACCTAAACAGTGATGAATTGATGATCTCATAAGTTCCAAGATGAACTTTCAAACAGAGATTTGAGTAAATGACAGGATTACAATTCACAAAGATAGAAAGCATACCAACTTTCTGCCGGTCAAATCAGCTGCCGCTTTCACACTTCCAAGACGATGAATATTTGATGCAAACTGAGTAGTAATGACTCTTCCTTCGCAGGCTGAAATGTGCCTCAACAATGAATCTGCAACCACTGTCTCACTGAGTGTCCTTCCTGGTGAGAGTATATTTGTCGAATCGCTCATCATCTGAGAATTAGAAAAATAATTAGTGGAATGCATTTCGTGCTAATGTTTTGAAGAAGATCTAGATAGTGGATTGTACCCATCATATATTACAACTTAGACAAATAAATAACCTCCCACGCCATAAAAACTGTACTAAAAACACATAACGGTCTTCAAGGGGACCATTTGGAAGAGAAATTAAAATGCCATATTCTTCTCAACCCTATAAGTCTATAAGCACAGTTACCATTACATATCAGGCTTAAGGAGGTGTTTGATTCTCTTTATTGAAACACATTATAATCCCACATACCATTGACTTGACCACTAATTTGACAACTACTCATTTATAACCATAAATTTCAAAACTTCTATTAAATCTACACCACTCATTTCACCTCATTATAATTTTTCATTATAATTCAATTTGAATAAATATATTTAAACAGCCACTTACACTTTAATTTCCCAGCTTACTCTTCCTTCCAGCAACTATGATGTGTGTCATAAGACTTAAGTAGGAAGTTCGAATCAGACACCAGCTCCATCTGAACTCCTAAAATGCTTACATAATTTTTTTGGGACAGAACTTTGGTTGCTTCTGACAACTAATTGAACAATCTGAATGTCGTTGCTTAGATAACCTTTTTGCTTATCCTGTATGGCACTAAACTCACTAGTGTTTCCTTCATAAACCTTGGCATCAACTATTGGGCACAGCATATCTAATTGAGGGCCAGATCATGTAGCTCTCAACGGTTAGCCAGATCATGTAGCTCTTGTTGCATAAACTGGAAATAATAATTGAGGGACTTATAACAGATAAGACTTCTTCCTCATATTTGTTAATGTTAAAAGGAAATTTTGGCCAAATGTGACATTAGCGGCATGATCAATTTGCATCCATGTTCCACTATCACGGGATTTTTCAGCCAACATGTCATAGGGCAAGGTTACAATTCAAACACAATTTCCATGTGTAGATATACAAATAAATCCTAACATAAATTAAAAAATAATTAAAATTGAAATGGTAAATGAATGAACGCAAGTATCAATGCTAACCAAAGAGACTCCTTCTTTAGAGAGTTCTTCTAGGGCATCACGGTCAAAAGTTCTCCCATCCAGTGGTGACTCATCTATCTGTCAAAGGTAAAATACTTTAACATCTAAGAAATAAAGATATCACCCAAAAGAAAAAGAAATTTTTTTTATCAACAAGTACCTTCCAGTCCCCTGTATGAAGAATAGTACCATCAGCACAGCGGAAAACCAACCCAGAACAATCAGGAATAGAATGTGTGACTGTTATTGGTTCAATTTCAAATGGGCCAGCAACAAATTTTCTCCGTGTCTTAAATACCTTGAGTCTAGATGGAACGAAGATCCCAAACTCTTTTAGTCGCTTCTTAATAAGCTGTCAAACAAAAAAGAGAAAGTTATATCAGCTTTTTCAAAAGGCAGCAACATTTTTAAGATTTTGCATTATCAGAAACATCTTGAATTAAGTAAACAGTTGTGCTTGACCTAAACCTCAAAGAAGGTGGTAGAATAAGGCTTAGTCCCCAGTATAATAATTTTCTAGAGCATTTGACCTAAAAACCTCCAAGAAGGGGGTAGAAGAAGGCATACTCCCCAGTATAATAATTTTCTAGAGCATTTCTAATATTGTTTCTGTTTCCATAAATCATGTCTTGTCATATTGAATTTATTCAGATTTCAAAAGGTATGATATCCTCCAAAATCTTAGGGCATGATCTCTTCAGTTATGAAATCACTTTTTGTTTTGTGTCTGGAATGTAATTTAAGAAAAGAATTGACGTGTTTTCCTTGTTCTCGGTGTTTTCAATTCTCCACTGAAAAAAAAAAATCCTTGTTTTCAAAAAGTCATTTCGAAAAACAAAAGTGAACAAGTTTTCAGTGTTCTGAAAAACTGAAAACTAAAAACAGCCGGAGAACGCTAAAGACAAACATGCCATTATATTTCACAATGTCTAAATCAAGTTGGCATCTTTGCAAAGTGTGAAATAGAGAGAGGAAAAAAATCAATGAGCTGAAGAAACCATAATCACAAACCTCCATTGTAAAGGATGAAGCAAAAATTGGTGTGTGGGAATCCAGAGCTGGAATGACCTGTTTACAAACTAGTCAGCACATAATACATAATGTCAGGCTAACAAAGGAGAATTATGAACTAAAATCAAATGTTAAAATGGAAGTTGAATTCCAGAAATTCTTATTGCAAAGAATAGAATATTTATTGAGGGAAAAGAACAGATATATGTCTCTTTGCCATGATAAGGTGTTTGATTCGCTGATTTTCAAAGTTCAGAATATATCAGCAGCTCTTGAAAATATCTAACAGTGACAAACCTTTCTAAATGGTAAAAATTATTTTAAAATATTGGAGAATTCAGCATTAAAACACATAATCCTTCTATGACCTCGTAAAACTAAAGTACATCTAAAAGAATTTTCACCGAATTTTTTATTCAGTTAATAGGTCAAAACGAGTAAAATTTCAAGAGACAGAGAAATTTTACCCAAGGCAATGCACCAATGTGGTCTTCATGACCATGGGTGATAACAACAGCTTCAATTTTGTGGCTCCATTTTTTGATAAATGTGGTATCAGGTATAATCTTCTGGACACCAAGCTCATCATAACTGGAGCACATAATCCAACGTTTAATAGAAAAATGATGATAAGGGAAATAAATTAACAGAATTTATAGGCAGGAAAAAGTCATATACTAGAAAAAGGAAGGGGAAAAATTGACCAATACATCTTCAAAAGTGAACATTTAGGGTATTTTGTCACAATTGACCATAAGCGTATGTTTGATTCTCATCATAATTTCCACATTAAAATCTCAACTACCACCAAATTACAACCACACATTTCAAATTTCCATTAAATCTCAACCACTCATTTCACATCATTATAATTTCCTCAAATTATAATGAGAATCAAACACCATTTACATATGCTATCTGGCTCAGAACCTGTTCTCATTATGTTGACAATATGTTCTTCAGTATCCCCTTTCAAATAACAACCGTGAAGCAAAACCAATACCAAACAGTTGTGGTAATACTCAACATTTGAAAGATTCAACCACACTCTTTTTGTAAGAACTTACTCTGGAAACATCACACCAGCATCGATCAAAATGTAACGATCATAGTTCCCTACCAGCATGCAATTCATCCCAATTTCTCCCAGACCACCAATTGGTAATATACGTAATGGAGGGCCACTGGACCCTTCATAAAACTGCTCCATCTTGCGTTTAACTGAATCTTCCAAGCTCTTTCGAGGTCCTTCTGTTCTTCCAGACCTTCTACGAGGTACTTTGGGGCCACGAGAACCTGCACAAGTAATAATCACTGTCCTATTCAAGTGATTAATTTAACATTCAAAAGTCCAACAAGAAACGGATTCAAAATAGTTAATTTTGTATAAACACAATCACAAAGTAATTGATTGCTGTTTGTGCTCAGTGGTATCAACATTGACTATTATCAAATAAATGTCTTCTTAGCAAAACAATATAAGTATGCCAGAATAGTCTAAAAAGGGAAGAAAGAAGGCGCCCAATAGTAAAAGATTAAATATTTCACAGACAACCACTCTAAGCAACTACTCAACGCTAAAAACTTCATTATCTCATCCTCCTTCCTGTAAACCAAACTGAAGCACGTTCAAGAACAGAGCTTTAAGATTTTTCAACTAAAATTTTATTCCCATTTTAAGGTTAAAAAAATGCATACATTTGTTAACGAGCAAATGGGTTCATGTAGTTTCTCTCAGCAAACTTAACAAGAAAACACAAACCCAAAAACTAAAAAAGAACTTGAGATTATTGGATTGCATACCCTTCACAGAGGGAAAAGTTTTACAACAGGAAATAAATCGTCTCCTGGGTTTCGGATGACACCAAAAAAGCTTGTGAGTGCATAATGAAGTGGCACCCAAAGCAGCCATCTTCACTCTAATGCACAGATACAACAAGTATGTGTATTAGTGTATGTATATCTATATCTTCGTCTAAAGCTTGTAAAGTGAAGGGAAAAAAATCGAAGCTGCGAATTGAAATTAAACCCAGAAAAATAGTGTTAATGTGCGGTGTGTCTCTGCCGGGTTTTAACAAAGAGGGAAGCAGAGAAGAGGATAGTTTTGTGAAAAGGTAAAATATCTTCTTATCAACACAAGGGATTATTACTATCCTACCAAAATAAATGAAAATTATATAGCAGAGGGATGACGCGATTTTCCGTCAAATTGAAGGGCGACTATGCCCCCCCCCCCCTGAAAGTGAAGTGCGACTATACTTGATGGAGGCTCATTCAGTGACGCGACTCTATAAAGAGTCGTGTGGTATGAAGTTTTGGATCTTGGATTATGCTACTTGGATTATGCGACTCTACAAAAAATCGTGTTGAACGGAGTTTGGACGTTTTCTCCCTTCTATATTTCCTTATTATGCAATTATTAATTGACTGGCTGAGTCCATTTTCAAAACCTTTAGAAAATTTTTTAACAAAGCCTCTAGCAGATTTTTGAAAATTTTTCTTGACCAACCTCCTCCCTTACATGTACTAAAAAAGAAAGAGTCGCTCTATTTGTAAATAATCATTCAGTCAATCATTTATAAAATAAAGTAAATGATTACGTAAATAGAATAATCTTAAATTATTTTTTCACAATCATACAATACACATAGTAAGATTGTAAATTTACCCATATTTTGTAAGAGATTACCTAAATGATTACGTACAAATAGTATTTTCCTAATAAAAGAAAGTTATGTTATCTGTCTATTTATTATATTAAAAAGAAAAAAAAATCCAATCTTCACATATTATCTTCTTTTATATTTAATTTTCACACATCATATCTCAG
>CAVNYN010239472.1:0-12327 GCA_963692815.1 Nyctanthes arbor-tristis | reverse complement strand
AAATGAAAAATATGTATGGTCCTTTTAGAGTTCATGGGTTGAAGAAGTTTTGTGAAATAGAATATGAAAAATTGTATTTTAGAGTTGCAAAACCATAAAATAGCGCTTTCTAATTGGAGATTGCCTTAGATTTTTCGAGTTTGAATAAATGCAAAAAGAATCACATTGGAAAATAAATGATACTGACATTTTGTTCGATGTAAGGATGTCAAACTACAGTTACATTCGAAAAATGTATAGATTGTAACTCCATAAAGCATAATACGTGTCAATTTGATAGTTGTTTAGGAAACATTATTTGTTGTTAGTTGATAGATCAATAGTGTTGTTTCCCGAAATTCTCTCCACTAGCACGTGCGTCAAATTTCTGGATGCGTGCCAACTTTTTTGGTTTTTAACGGTACAAACCAGAAAAAGAGTCTTAACCGTTTTTTGAATTTTTAAATCTCATAAATTATTAGAATATATTCACTCGAACTTTTAAAAAGTATAATAATACGTTCATTGCATATCTAACTCATCAATATTTCAATACGTGTCAATTTAATTGATTTTGTTAACGCTACGGAATCGATCGCTAAAAATAGAAAGAGAGTTCCGACAGCCTTTTAGATCTCAAAAGATTATAGAAGCTATTTATTTTTCATCATCTTTCAAAAAAATATATCCTCATACACGAATTGCATAGGATTATGTAGACATTAAAAAATGGGGAAAAAAAAGTGGGATCGAACCTCTTCTTACAGGGAAAGAAATATACACGGGACAAACGGAACCTCCTCATATAAACCCCAAAACGCACCCACCCCCTCCTCAGTTGTCCCATTTCGCTCCAGTCTCTCACACTCTCATTCTCTCTCCTCACTCGCACCCTCTCAAATCCATTGTACAAACTCCTGAATCCAAATTATTTGATTTTTCTTGCGCTTTGCAGAAACCGAGATTTCAAGATTAATCTGTTACAAGGCTATCAAGGTAAGGATTCTAATTCTTAAAAAAAAAAAAGAAAGAAAAGAAAATAATAATAATAAATTGATGTGCTTTCATGAATATTTGAAGCGGTCTATATATCTTTCTCAAATTTATCCTAGGAATTTCTGTGACCAAATTCTGGATTGGTTTTCGTTTTACAGAAACCCAGATTTCAAGATCCCGTCTTGTACATCGAAGGTAATTGATTCTTCTCAAGTAGAAATTTTCTTGCAATTTTTGATTGTGTTGTGGCTATCAGGCTGTGAATAGAGCGTTTATAATTGGAGTAATTAAATTTTCACTCTTTGATTTAAAGATCCTTTTTTTTTTTTTTTTTTTGGGAGTGATCTAATTTAAACTTTATAGTTTGACATTGCTGATTTTGTTATTTTGGCTCTGGGGGCTTGAGCTGTCCTTATATTGAATGATAATATATATATGAACAGAACAAAATAAGGGATGCAAATATATATTGTTCAAACGGCGGAAAGAAAAATTCTAACAAGTGCAATAATTTCTCAAATTTTCAAATATCGAGTAAAAGAATATAAAAATACTACTATTTGTGGAATTGAACCCTTAACACACGGATTAAAAACTTAATTTCCTTTACACTAAAGAGAAAATTATAATGTTTACTTAGAACAACGTTGTTCATCAACTGTGGTGATGATCATCATCTCATATAATAATGTTATCTCATCAAATGATATGTCATTTACTTAAGTGGAATTGTAGCTTGTAGATTGATGATAAATTAGCATTAGTCATTAACTTAATATTTTTATTCTTAACTTTCAGGAAATTCCTAAAAGTGCTTTCAGGAAATTCCTATATGGGGGCAAAAAAAAAAAAAAAAAAAAAATGGGGCCACTTCGGTTTTGGGCTTGAGGTAAGGGCCTCAGTAGCCGCAGCCCAAAACCTGGATGGTAATGTGATTTGATGATGAGGGTAATTTAATGAAGGGACATGTAATTAAATTCAAATCGACACATTATTATCTAAATCGACAATTATCATGCCACCTTGTCATGTGAATATAAACTTGTTTGAAGCTCTTTATTTTTAAAATTTATAAAGGGAATTTATAATGAGTAGAAATGAGTGGTGGAGATTTAATTGAAGTTTGAAATGTGTGGTGATTGTTAAGTAGTTGTCAAATCAGCAATCAAATCATGGTAGGTGAATTTATAAATAGAAAAAATAAAGAGGTTCAAACAACCCCTATAATTATCTCATCACGAAAAGGTGGCATTGAGATACCGTAACTCAGAACACATGTCAAGCATTCACTCTCTCCATAGTTATTTAAGGAACGTTATCCTTTGTCAAATGATATGCCAATAATAGTTATTTAAGGAACGTTATCCTTTGTCACATGATATACCAATAACTTTGTTTCCTTGGATATTGTTCACTGGCATAAATAGTAGAGTGCATGTCCGTATGCATCAAATTTCTAGAAGCGCGTCGGTCTACTTATCCAGTTATCGTTGTTGACCGTTAAAGCTAGAAAAGAGCTCTAACTACTTTTTGAATTTTTAAATCCTGAAGATTATCAAAAGCTATTAATTTGATCTTTCAAAAGCACAATGAGTTTACTGAATGTACATATGCATCAAAATTTCCATACATGCCAACTTAACTTAATTTGTTCATACTTTCAAGTCGACCGTTAAAAACAGAAAAAGAGTTTTAACCACTTTTTAAATCTCAAAGATTATTAGAGGCTATTCATTTCATCTTTCGGTTCTTGGTTTTGCCAATAGGTTCGGATACCATAATTTTCTTCTAGCAAATGATGCCACATAATATATATGCATAAGGACAAACTAAACCTCCTCATATAAACCCCTCAACGCACCTACCCCCGCCAGGGATGGCAATGGATTGGATCGGATCGGCGCCGATCCAATTTGCTCCACGAAAGATTTACAAAATCATGATTTGCTCCATGATCCAAGACTTACGGATCGGAGCAAATCGGATCAGATTACAGATTGGATCGGATCAAGATTGTGATCCACCAACCGATCCACGAAACGTTTCTTTTTTTTTAAACACCATACATTACACTACTCTAATATCCTAACTTAGTTTTCTCTTCATACAATACACTACAATCTATTTTAATAGTAAAATGAAATTAAATCGATATCAACTATCAAGTATTCCGTTAATATCAAGAAAATTTTAAATACAACCTCTCATAAAATAGATAATTCTAAGTGTCTTCTCATTGAAATTCTAATATGGGATTCCTAAAACACAAAAAAAATAGGGTGCCTCACAACAAAGGCTATTGCTAGTTCTTGGTTCTTCCTCCATAATCCACTTCAATGTTCACAAACCCAAATTCCCCCACTATTATACTACACTATCTTCATAAGACATTTTTCACTCTTGTGAATTTATTTACAACCAGCTTAGTAGCAAACACAATCTAACAAAAAATTTAGTTGAAGGAGTTCAAAAATTGTAAACTAAATACGAAATAATTAAACTTAATTAACCAAGTATTAAATGTTTGCTAAAGATTTTCAATTTGAAGAACTGGATATAGGAATTAGGGAAGAAGACGACAATCGGCCGGCCAAGCAATAAACGAAGCGAGATAGGAGCTAGAGATACAAGATTAACTAGCCTAGACGGTCGACCTTGAGGTGGCTGGATGGCCGGAGGCGGTGACTGCTTAGGCGACCGGAAGACTGAACAAAGGAGGTGGCTGTGCGTTGCTACTTGCGTGAGCGACTGAGGGATGAAGGGGATTTAGGGTTGAAGGTTAGGTTCGTGGGTGGGAGGGATGATTGGTAGTGGTATGGAGTGAATGAGTGTTGACTTGACCGAATGTGATTCTGTGAAGGGAAATGTTCCCCCCTTTTTTTAATAATAATTATTAAACGGATCAGATCGGATAGGATCGACCACGATCCGATCCGCTATCATGTGTCGGATCGCAAATTCTACTGTGATTTGCTCCCCCAATCCACGGATCAGGAATTTTTTCCTCAAACAGATTGAGTATCCATCGGGTTATGGAGCGGATCAGATTTTTCTGCCATCCCTAAACCCCGCTCAGTTTCACATTTCACTTCACTTCACTCTCTCTCTCCCCCCCTCTCTCTCTCAATTCTACTCTACAGACTTCTGAATCCAAATTATGGGATTCATCTTTCACTTTGGTAGAATCTCAGATTTCAGATCTTTCCTCTACAAGACTGGTAAAGATTCTTACGAAACCAAAATAAAAAATAAAAAAATTGCTAGGCTTTTATGAATATTTATAGCGGTCGGTCCCTAATATCTCTTGCAAATTCATTCTACAAATTTCTTTAACCAAATTCTGGGATTGTTTTTCCGTTTTGCAGCAACCCAAATTTTAAGATCCCGTCTTGTACATGAAAGTCAATGATTCTTCTTAAGCAAGAATTTTCTTGGCATTTATGATTATGGTACCTGTATATGATTTGCGGTTCTGTGTATGTTTCTTTCTCTTTATTTTTGTTTAATTTCTATGTAATTCTTGAATTCATCAATGGTTCTTCAACAATTTGATCTGTATTTCAAACATTCTACTGTTATAAATTTTGGGCTGACAGAAAATTTCCACTGGTTACTGCTGTCGTCTGGTTGTGGTACAGCTGCTCCATTTTCCTCTCATTTGACATGTTTAATGTGTTTAAGTGTTTTACCTTTTTTTTTTTTTTTTGCAACTCAAAATCTGGGGAAAACTTTTCTTTATTTGACTTGGCTATGTGTTTCTAACCGAACTTATAGAAACTCGTGTCTTCAGTCAGCAGCAAGCGAGCAAACTACAATTGTTGTAGAAAAGGTAGAAGTTTTGCCTTATACTCGTGAAGTGGGACACCATACAGAGGGGTCCCACTTTTCACAAACTGCAAAATGCAGTCAGCAATTGGTGCATATATTGAAAGAAATGTCACCATCTTTTGGAGCCCAAAACCCTTTTTTTTTTTTTTCATTTTTCCCCTGTTCTACCCCCCACCTTTCCCCTTTTTATGTAATTTGTATAGTGTCTTTGTATAATCATCTTTTTCAATTTGTTTGTTTATTTATTTTTCTTCTTTTTATGAAACATACTATTTTAGTGAATGCAATATTTTAAGTAAATATGTGTAATTTATTATTATTTTCGGACTTTCTGTGGTAATCATGTTTATAGTTAGATTGATGTCCGAATTAGAATTATTAAATAAGGAAATGTAGATAACACTGGTTATTTGGTGCTAAATTTAGTGTAATGGGTTGGGGGATTTTGAGATAGTGCAATATTTGTGCCATTTTAGTGCAGAAGTTGTGCCAAAATAGTGCAAAGGTTGGAGATGGCCCAATGGTCATAAAATTTGATTACAAATCACACGTCCTCTGATGATTGATGAAATATTGCATACATATGATTTTTATTTCTATGTACATGTTTAAATTACCGACCTCTATATGGGGTTACAGTTCTTATTGATGTAGCTCTTTTATCTGTATGTTAATAATTTGAATCTTGTGTTTGACAGGTTGTTCTTGATGGCTTCTAGAGTTCCAGCCCAGACTCAGCCACTGCAGAACTTAGCATTGCCACCTTTGACATTGAGCAATGAGAACCAATCCAGTCAGCATTGCAGCATTTCATCAATGTCTCCATCACAAAAGCCCCATTTATCCTCTGGATCTCAGCCTGGAGAGTTTCCAAGACTATCAGCATCGGCCCATTCTGCTTCAGTGCCTCCAGTGATAGTGAACAAAAGTGAGGGTTGTTCATTGACTGCCATTGCAGGTGTCAAGGAAGGGGCAAATGGTGGTGGTGCTCAAAAGGATAAAAGGAAGTTGAAAGTTGTGATTCCTCTGTCTAGACGGGAAGTTGAGGAGGACATCTATGGTTTAACTGGAGCAAAGCCTAACAGGAGGCCTCAGAAGAGACCCAAGAACATTCAGAAACAGTTGGACGTAAGAAAAATCAGATATATCTAATCTACTTCTATGGCTTGAATTTCCTTTCTTTCCTTTTTTCTTTTGGCTCAAATATATTGAATTTTGTAACTTACTTGTATAACTTGACGTGCAGCATGTGTTTCCAGGACTATGGTTGGCATCTGTTACTCCAGATACTTATAAGGTATCTAAAAAAAATAACTGAAGGTAGAGTTGAAAATTCAAACCGGGATGAATGCACCATTGTTGTGCTAGTTTGACTGGTTTTGCCCTTCAGATGACCATGCTCTGTGCAGGGTTTGTGCAGTCTTCCTGCACCAAAGAATTTTCTTTTATGCCTTTTAAATTTTAAATTTTGGGACGCAATTTAAAGATGGAATGTGAAGAATTTTGTGAATGTCAATTAAGAAAAGTTTTCTTTAGGCTAAATGTCAATTTATGTTCGTAAGTGGTCTTACTTATTATCTTGGAGAATAATATTATCTAATAGTCCTCTGCTATTGTTAGTTTACCCCGTGTTCGTCACTGGAGGTTCCTGTCCATGTTAACTTAACCAACACTGATTGTTGATAATATGAATTTTGAAGAGAGGTTCTCATGCGTATGATAATTGTCTTTAGTTGAGACATGGAACTCAATCACATTTAGCATGCATTTAAGGGATCTCTCTTTGTTGTTTCACGATTATAATATTCTTTACATATTTTTCAAAATTTTGTTTTGATGAGTCTGGTGAGACTTAGTACTCATTATTTAGAAAGTCTTGATTTCTAGGTACTTTCTCTAATGAAAGTTTTTTTAAATTTTAAAACGAGCAAACTAATCCCAATCTGGTTAAAATTGATTCTGATCGCCCAAAAATTATTCAACATAATAAAATTTAGCCTTCGTTTTCTTTATTTACAGCTAAGTAATATGTTTACACATCCAATATTTATTATGTTGTTCTGGAAATAGCTGTGCTGGTGTAGAAAAAGTAGTTTCTTTAGCCCCCGTTTGTAAACTCATTACAATGATTTTAAATGATAAACCAAAGGGAGAATGAGTGAGGTTGAATGATGGAGATTTGTGTAGTACATACAGGTTCCATGAAATATGTGGATGTAACTAGTTTGACCAATTTTTATTTAAAAATAGAATTGATTTGCAAACAAAGTTAGATGTACTCGTGCTTTTTCGGCATATAGGCGAAATTTATGGTTCCTTGCTTCATGAATGAGTTTAAATGAATATTGATGCTTAGATTTTTATGCAAATAGGCATGTTATACAGTAGTTGACTTCCCCTTTCTTTTTCCAAGGTCCTTCTCTGGCTTTTTGGAAGCTTTATTTTTATTCAGCAAGAAGGAACTCAACAATGTCTGGTTACCAAGATCATATAACTCAACACAGCTAGACTACTTTGGGTATCTAAAGGCTAAGGGGACTTAATTTCCCCCCTTCAACGCCTCAAACATGGTTGATCACCACCTGTTGCAGTTATATTGATGCAATTCTGACCTGGTTCATCTTGTTTGCGGTTATCATCTCAACACTGACTTTGTACCAGGATAAGTCCTGCAGGGATGCATTAAAAAGTAGTTATCCATTTACTGGGAGGAAATTGGGGAGGATGGAAGCTATGAGGGCTAAGGGACTCTTGATGAATGTTGGTGGTGTTGATGATTTATCTGTTAAATGAGCATGTAAAACTTCCAGCACCTAGAGTTAGCAGCAATGTTTATTTGAATATGGTATATAGTGGACTTGGATTTTGACAAGGGACTAATCAATATAAAGTGCTTGGAGTGTCACACCTGGGAACTTTCAGGTGCGCTAAAAATCCAGTTGAAGGAACAATACTTGATGCTAACTACAGGGCTGAGATACACATTCTTTTAACCAAATCATGGAGAAGCATTGGCTTTCTGCCTGGATTTCACAAACCACATCAATTGTCAATTGTCCCGCCATATCTGAACAGGGTCCTTTCTTGGACTAGTAATAAATGTTCACATTTTGTACTCTCATTTGAGTTTGGCAACGAGTGCTTCAGAATGCTTCCATAGCTTCCAGTTGCGCATCATAGCATGAGAGGAGACAAGAACCTTCAGAAACAGTTTGATACGAGGATAACTCTTGATCTATTTAGTTGTTTTTGCTCGATTTTCTTTTCTTCTTTTTATGAGCTTTACGATCTCTCACTGACTTTATGTACATTTTTTGTGCAGTATGTGTTTCGAGGTTCATGTGGGATTCCTGATTCATACAAGGTATCTAAGTCCAACCAAATGTTGCACTAAAAAATGAAAATGGGTTTGATTGTGTTGTGCTGTACTCGTGCAGTATTTGTGCAGTACTTGTGCTGTTGTGCAGTATTTGTGCAGTACACGTTCACTCAAATCATTTTTGCATTAATTTGATTGGTTCCACATTGAGAATGACCAATCATTTTATGGAAGTTTTTGACTTTTGGACGGCATTTAAAGATGGAATCTGTTTAAGGTTTAGGTTTACATGTTTTTCTGGTTATCTCAAAAAGATGGCTGGTGAAGTTTATTGACAGAGACTCTGTATGTCTGTGCCTGTTGTGATCCAATTGAAGATCTATGTTTCAAAGTGCAATTACCCATTAGGAAGATGTTTTGGCTCTTATTTATTTATTCATTTTTCTTTCCTTAAACATGTTATATACTTTATACTCGTTTAAATTCAAAATACGTTGTTTACCTTTTTGCTTTACCTTGTGTTCGTTAATGTGTAATGCTGTTTATCCCTACTAGAAATTTGGAAGTATAAAATGAGTTCTTTGCATTAGGTAAAAAAATACATTTTTTCTTTTACTTTCTATCTTTGCATTTTGATATTTTGATAACGTTTCCTTCGCATTTAACTATTTTTTACTCTCATTTGTATACATTAAAAACATTTAACAAAATTCAATGAGCTATATGTAGCTATGTCAAACACATCATAAATGCAAATCATAGATTCACTTTTAAAGTGATTTATCAATTAAACACTGGATAAGTAAAAAATTAAATAAAATTGAAACTTTTGGCCTTGGTTCATTCACTAATTGAAACTGAAAATCAAATCCATACGTCTTGTTGGGTCAATCACAGTAGAATTTATTTTATCACCAACTATAAGGGAGGTTTTCCATCTTCTAGGTAGAGAAGGTAATGGGTCGGGTTCAGAGTTGATCGGGTCCGTCTCCCCCCTAGTCGCAAAAACATTTTTCTTGCCTCGATGCAAAAACATTTTGCTTGCACCTGCCAAACTTTGGGGTGGGGCGGGCCGGGATTTAGACTCGCTTATTGGCCCTTGCTTTTTTTTTTTTTTAAATATTTATTATTGTTTTTTTCCATATTTATTTATTTATCCATTTATTAATTTTTTTAATTTAAACGAGCCGGGGCAGTTTGAGTAGACCCTGACCCGTCCCGTCTTGTGACCTGATCTGCCATGAAATGACCCGCTGGTCCTATCCTGCCCTGTGACCTAATACGTCTTGAAATGACTCGAAACCCCCGGGGGGAACATTTTTTTGTCTCGTTCAGATCGAGGCTCCATGAGTTATTAGTAGAGTAGGTAAATTGTCATCGTGGTTGGCAAAAGTCTGAGCAAATTATATTCTGAAATTTGACTTCACAAAATCTAGAAATGTAGAAGAAAGAAATGCATGAAAAATGAATTCGTCGAGGTAAGGACTCGTCCTTTTCTCTTTAAGATACTAATAATGCCTTGCACATGCGCCGCCGGTCCTTCTAATGAAAGGCTTTCTCTCCCTTAAAAAGAGGAAACTTATCATGTGGGGCTGCATGTGATTGAGGGTTGGGGAATTGAAGGGGCCTTAAATCCCTGAACCCTCAATCACATGTAGCCACAAGACATGTTTCCTTTCCTTAAGGGAGAGGAAGCCCCTCTTTAGAAAATCACTAAACCGCACTGGTCTTTTGGCATTCACCACTCAAAATACAACGATCGTGTAGTAATACGAGGACTCTCATTCTAGCGCCCAATGTATAGTGCGTTATTGCACCACATAGCCCATGTGGCGTGCATGTGGTGTCCACATGCAAGCCATATGGGCTATGTGGTGTTATAGCCCACTATACATCGGGCGCCAGATCATTTTTAGTAATACGAGTACTCCAAATTATATAGACCTATAAAACTAATTGTGTTTCAAACTCCCTTGAGCTTAAAATGATATGATTCGACCATGCAAATGGGGAGCCTATATATAGACGTTGGAAATACACACCCTCAAAATACATGATTCTTAGAATGATTAATCTATTTGTACATACTTTATTTATATAAACACATGCTATTGTATTTATTTAAATGTCTCTGACTCCACCTTCTTTAAAATGACAAAATCACATGGTGTGTAAATTCAAGAGGTGTTGTATAAATTATGCATATGTACAAGTAGAAGGATTCTTCTGAAAATGACAGCCGTTGGGATATCATTTAAGAGAAGAGACAGATTCGTTGGGAAACAATCACGTCTAAACGTCTTGATATTTCATTTCAGGACACAACTTCTCATTCAAAATATTCTAGAACATTATAGAATATTCTAAATTCAACTTTCACCATTTTACTATTATGTGACTTTTTGTTACATTAATTTCTCATTCACTTATAATTGGTTAAAAAAATAATTAAAACCCGATAATAACTTCATGAAATAGAATATAATTGAATTTCAAAATGTTATAATCAACAAACAATTTCTACTTAAATAATCGATTAAATTGGTCATCGCGAACTTTACAAATCAAATTTCAACAAAAGTACAAAGAAGAACAAATCGATATCTATCTATCTTCACTCCAAAAATTCGGAAGATCATCCCATTATTTCGCAAATATTTCTTTCCGTATAATTTTACTGCCAGAACTCACAGTGAAACAGCAGTATACTTGTTTACATTTTTCAATACAATTTTCTTTTAATAATATAATAAAAGTGCAAAACTAGATTTTTCCCCTCTTAACAACATTTACATTGGAGGTATTAACTTGCACTTTTAATGCCATTATTATTCAACAACTTAAAATTATAGCTACATTGAATATATGTTAGTAAAAGTGGTAAAAGATCTTTTAACAGCAAATTAACTTTATTACTTCCTTCGTCCTATACGTTTAGAGCATCTACAATAGAGGTGTTAAATCAAAATTTGTATTGAAAAGATATATTTTGTAAACTATGTTAAATTTACGCTTATTTAATAAGCAGATTTAGGCTTAGTTTGGTATTCATGGAACTTCTCTGATAAGTAGCTTCTATTGTGCTGGATAAAAAAGCTGTTGCGAGAAGAATCAATTCAGTGTTTGGTAAACCTTTTTGCTAAAATTGTTGTATGATCTAAAAACGTTTTTAAGTATTTGATACATTTAACTGTTTCATTGTTGCGACAATTTATATTTAATAAAAAGTATACAATTTAAATATTTATTTATTATTATATGGTATCTTTATTATTATTTTTTTTTACCTTCTATGAATAATATATATAATTTCACAAAAGATTACAAAATATCGACAAGCAATAACTGGAAGTGAAAATTTATTCAAATTTTTTTTCTTGGAAAATATTATTTGAAATTAACCAATTAATAAAAATATAAAAAAAACATATATATTGCACAATCAAATAAATTTTGTTTAAATGAGAAAATTTAAATAAAATAGATTGTTGTATAAGATGATTTGTAAATTTTCTCTATCATTATCTAATATATCAAAATGTATAAAAAACTTAGATACATAGTTAAATTCGACAATTTAATTATTATTAATTAGATAAGTTAAAAGCAGAACTTGAGAAGTTACAATTTTTTGCTATTTCTCAAAATCTGTCGTAAGATGTTACTCATCTCCACTAATCATTTTTTCTAAAATTTATCAAATATTTTTATCAGTTGTACTTCTCAAAAAAGTAAAAGTTGGACATCCAATAACAATTTCAAACGGAGCCTTAAAAATGATAGTTATAACTAACTAATAAATAGAGAAAGTAATGTTCAAGCACCTTCTGGAGGTTTTGATAGAAAACCTCCTACCCCATGTGGCCTGCATTGATGCACGCCACATGAATTTGAAATACATGTGGCGAGCATCAACGCAGACCACATGAAGATAGAAGGTTTTGTAACAAAACCTCCGAGAGGTGTTTGAACATTTTCATAAATAAAGGTAACTTCAAATAATGTAAATTAATTTTCTCAATTTACAAAAAAGCTCGTATATTTACGATATCTTAAAAAAAAAAAAAGAAATAAGTTTAGATATGTGTTTTGGCTGGGGACTAAAGTTAACAATCTTCACACAATCTTGACTTGATTTGTGATTGTAATAATAATTACTTAATTTTAACACCTAAAAGGCCTCGCTCCCTATCATACAATCAAGT
>CAVNYN010239465.1:0-16847 GCA_963692815.1 Nyctanthes arbor-tristis | reverse complement strand
TCCTCAACTTCCTCTTCTTCTTCAGGCATCAGGGCTGCCTCCTCTTGTTCCCTTTGCAACAACTTCTCCCTTATCCTTCTTCTCCTCTCCTCCACTGCATCCTCATCCTCTTCCTCCAACTCCAATCCTTCTTGCCTCCCGCTTTCTTCCTCCATAGTTGAAACAATCTCTGCCTGCCTAATGCGCCTATGATCTTCCCTCACCTCCTCACGATTATCAATTCTACTCTCAGCTAAACGACGCAGTCTAGGATCATCCTTTCGCATAACATCCCTATCCTCGTGACTGGGAAAAGCTTTCTCAAGCGCAGCCACCCTCGCCATCCTAATGTCCCCATCTTCATCAATATCATCCGCCCACTCTGGTGCTTTTCCAGGCCAGTACCTCTTAACCTTTGTCTGCCCTATCTTCCCCCTAAGCTTATCCCTAATTGCAATTATTTTCTCACTAACCCCTGCTGTCACCGACATGGCTACAAGAATACACAACCAACACTACCTCAAAAGACCCTTCTGAATCCCAACTCAAAAGTTTTGAAACTGAGTCTGCACAAAACAGTAAAAGGAAAGCCCTATATCATCATCATAAATTAAAATCAAATTAAATCATTCCCAGCAATCAAATCGAGTGCAAAATCAACATTAAAAGTCCGATATATCAGATTTAACCCATCTCTTTAAGAAAAATAACATCTTCTATTACCTTCCAAATCGGTGATGACAGAGATGAATTACCCTTCTAGAAATCAGTCTCCCCAGTTCTACCCAATTCGCAGCGGTACAGGCAGCGAAAATAACCTCGTATTGCCGCCTCCCCCCTTCACTGTTGGTCCGATCCGTGTTGGATCGAATCCAAATTGTATGGGCTTTTATTTTGGATCAGTACCAAAGCCCAATTCATTGGGCCAGTATTTCTTTATCATCATCATCATCATTATTATTATCATCATCATCACCATCATCATCATCATAATCACTACTTACTAATCACTAATATAGGTGAAATTTTTGTAAAATATTTGAATTTTACTTTTACCCCTGTCATTTTCCTTTTAATTCCCAATTTACCCTTTTTTATTACACCCCATTTATTATACTATATTGATTAATCACAATATATTAAAATATTGTAAAGAAATTAAAATACTTTGAAACTAAAATATTACTCTCTATTTTCAAATATATATATATATATATATATTACACTCTTATTAATCAATCATTATAAAGGAACTAATATATTGTGAAACTTTTCTTGAAACAATTTGTATCTATAATACTATATTAATCTTTAGTGTAGTATTTATTGTAGTTGATTTCAATTTCAACTATTATTTCATAGTGTAGTAAATTGTAATTTGTTTTTTATTTTTTTTAATTTCAAATTTTATTTTTACTTCTAATCCCACATTATTTCGTTAATTTCAATAGTATATTATTTAAATTCAATTCCAAAATTAAATCTTTAGTTTTTATTGTAGCTAGTGTTAGTTCAATTTCAAGATTAAAATCACAATATTAAATATAAAGCTACCATATTGTTATCCCTTTAAATTACTATTTTCTAAGAAATTTGTTTAAATAATATGTTTTAAAAAATAATAAATGATTATAATTTTTTTATTGAAGAAGTAATAATATCATAGATTTAAATATATTTAAATACTATCAGCAATCATAAGAATTTAAACCTAATTATTTTAGTGATCTAAGTTTTGTCTACTATATTATATGTTATCATACAACGTCTAAAGCACGTTTAAATTACTCGTTAAATTAAACGGGCGAAGAGATTGTCTCTCTATTCTAGAATTAGAATTAGAAAGTATATGATATTATATTAATTAGTAATAATAATTGTAATTATATGATATTATAATAATAAGTCGTAATAATAATTGTAATTATATGATATTATAATAATAAGTATATGATATAATAATAATAAGTAGTAATAATAATTCCAATTCTAGAATAGAGAGACAATCTCTTCCCCCATTTAAACTTTTCTACCGTCAAATTGAAAAATTTGAAATTGAAATATCATTATGTTAACTGTTTAACACGTAGAAATGAGGAGGGACAATTGGCAATATAAGACTACCTCCAGGCTCCATCAATATATATATATATATATATATATATATATATTTTACACCTAAAGTAACAAAAGTTCATTTAATAATAGTATATAGGAAAAATAAATTTAAGATTATTTTCCATTTATGATATTTTATTTATTAATTATTTCACTTTATAAATTCTATTTTATTGATAGGAATGCATATTGAATAGAGTTATACAAGACAACCAATATTTTAATTATATTTTCAAAAGAAAAGTCGTCTATACTTTATGAGGGACGAAAAAAGAATACTCGACTCTTTTTATGGGATGATGAGGGTGGTATTTTTTATCAGTCTACATTTATCAACTAGCAGAATAACATGTCAACTTTTTAACAGGCAATCTTTTTTGGCTTCTCCCCATATAATTAGGATAGAAAACATTTCACTATCTGTGGAGTACTAGAGATCCCTTCAAATAAGTTAAAACAAGTGGATTTAAGGAGTCTCATGGCCTATTGTAACCAGTTATTTAGAATCCACGTTTTGCTAATTAAATGATGAAGTGCTAAGAACTCAATATTCTTAAGAGTACCAGAAATCCTATCTTGGCTTACAAATTGCTAAATTAATGATGAATACTAAAAGCTCACAATCCTTGTTAAATATTTCCTCCGTTTCATTTACTTTGTTCATTTTACTTTTTAAACAAAAATAAAAAAATATTATGAATGAAAATTCACAAAATTTTGAAAAACCCTTATTTAATGTTTGACATATTTTACAATTAGTTTTACAAAACTAAAAATCCTATCATGACTTATAATGTGACAGCGCTATGTCGAATGTTAGATAACTTCACCTCGTCATTCTCAAAGAGGCGATTGGTATTGTAAATCAAAATAAAATATATTAATGCTGATTTATTTATTATCATTCACAAGAATATTATTAATAATATTAAATTAGAGCTATACTTAATTTTTTATTTTTAAATTTTTCCATCACATAAACCGCCCGAAAAGAGCCATGGCCAAAACCTTCCGTTTGTAAACAGACATATCTTGAAAAATCCCCTCCCCTTCTTCCCCGATTTCTAGGGTTTTCAGAATTCATTTCTTAAAATCGATAAACAAGCAACAAAAAAATGTCAGCTTTTACATACTCGCCTGGACCCAATTCAATATTATCTCCGTTTCCAGACAGAATTAGAACTCTGAACCCAGTTCTGCGCAGAACCTATTTTAGCAATTTACCCATTCATAGACCCTTTTTGAGGGGGACTCTTGGGGTGACTCGATTTGGATTGGGTCAGTCTCAGTTTCCTGACCCGGACAGTGCTGGGGAACTAATGAAAGACTTGTTTGGGAGAGTTGAGGGACTTTTTTATACTATTGCTGATGCTGCAGTTTCGGGTTCTCCGGATACGATTAATACAGTTACCACTACACAGAAAAATGATTGGCTTTCTGGGATCACCAATGCCATGGAAACTGTATTGAAGGTTTGTGAAAACTTTGATTGTTAGTATATCTTGAAAAAGGATAGGAGAAACTGAAAGTTATCAATCTTATTAGATATGTATTTTTTTTTTTTTTAGGTATTTGGATAGTGGAATTGATGGTTCTGAGATTAAGTAAAAAGAAAATAAAAAAAGGAACATAGAAACCATTTGATGAAATTGAAAATGTAGAGAAACGAGTTTAAAATTCAAATCTTTAAAGGCAGATGAAATGTTTTTGCAGGTGTTACTACTATTGATACTCATCTCATTGGAGTTTCTTTTCATTTTCATCAGTGATAGTAATTTGATAATCTCGAGGGTATTGTTTACACCCCACATGTTTGCTGTGAATGATAGAATGATTGACAGAACCGGATTAAACGGGATCAAGTTCCAGAGCCTAAGTATCAAGTTCCAGAGGCTAAGTATCACATATCTGAAATACGACAATCCACTCTTAGAATAAATCTTGTTTTGGTAAAGGGAAAGGAAAATCGAAATTTTAACAGCGAGTTCATTTAAAGTATCAAGCGAGTTAGCTGCAATAGATGTCCTAACTAGTGGTGGAAATTTTTATAGTATTCATGTTCTAAGGCAGAAAATCAAAATCTTGTAGGAGAAATTTGAGTTGTTAGCTTAACATTTAAAGAGGTATACTAAAAAGTTAAAAGAAAAAAATAATAATAATAAGATAAATAAATAAATAAATAAAACAAAAAGGCATGATCCACGTAATGAAATAGTTAAAAGCAATCAGTTGGAAGGATCAAATTAACACTACTCAGCGTCTTTTAAGCACGGCTGTAGAATGGTCACAAATATGACCTCAAAAAATACTTGTGGCAATGCTAAAGAGTCAAAGGCTTCTTGTATTCATTAAAGATTCAATATATCATTGCGTGCTGAATAGTTTAATATTTCGTTGTTGTATTCTCTAGAATATTTCAATTAAAGTAAGCTGTTGAACTCACGAGAAATATACACGGATCTACAGAGTAAATGAGAAGCATTTAATAAAAATGATGTAAGAACGAAGCATCTCCATCATGGGGACCGTTCAGCATTAAGGATTTTTCTCTCGCAATTTCTGAAGTGGTAGCACGCTAGTGTCATTTATTACTCTCTACGTCTGACACACGATGTAAGAATCTTATTCACTAAGCTCATGTATGCTATGTGATTAACTTGATATTGAGGGACTGGATGCCTGGAACCTAGGGTGGAACAGGGGGTGAAAACAGATGCATGGAAAGTAAAAAAAACCTCGGGGACCAACTGGTGTTATCGGTGGAGATATATGGATAAAAGGCCTAATTCCAAAAGGTTTCTTGTCAAGAGAGAGGGCTCCCCTTCAATCCTTACTGGCCTGGCTTGTAAAATTAACTTCTACATTATTAGTGAAAGGAAATGGCCAAGCCATTGAAAGAAAAATGGGACATCCGTTGAGATATCTTACGATGAGTTTTTTAGTCATGAAACTTTTTTCAGTTCTAAACTTAGGTTTTTCAAGTATGATCCAAAACGCAATCCCTTCAGGTCAATCTTTTGTATAAATTGCTAGCACCTTGGAAATAATATGTGTGCTGTTTCTCAGGTTTTGAAGGACGGACTTTCTACTTTACATGTTCCTTATGCATATGGCTTTGCAATTATTTTGTTGACAGTACTAGTGAAGGTTGCCACGTTTCCCTTGACAAAGAAACAGGTTATTTCCTACTGTGCTAATAGTTTTCAGTGTTCTTATGTGTTCTTATTTTCCACAATTTCACGTTATGTTGATAAGCCAAGCATTTCATTTAGAGCAAAAATTTTATAGGTGCACATGTCTTTGTATTTCCAAGCCTTCAGCTAGTGTGAGATTTAATTAAATGCCTTCTGATTTTTTCATGTTCAGGTGGAATCAGCAATGGCGATGCAATCTTTGGCTCCTCAGATAAAGGCTATACAGGAAAGATATGCAGGAGATCAGGTTAAGCTTCTTCATTTTCTGACTATTGCTTTGTCATTTATATAAATCTGGTAATAAAGGTTCATAGGTCAATAGGGAGGGAGGACTTGCTGGCCCAAATTGTTCTGGAAATAATTGATACTTGGCCTGGCATTTGAATGATGAAACATTTTGATTACATAAACCCTATCTGCTGATAGTTGAATCAACTATTGGGTGACATTACTGTGTTTCTTCTGTAAATTGTAAATAATACATGTTTTCTCTTGTCTCATTCAATTAGTGAGATGTTTCGTAATTTAGAGTATCTGAATATGTCAACAAATTAACTTTTTGCATCAGGTACCTTGTTTCTAACTCACGCATATCTTTGCAGGAGAGAATTCAACTCGAGACGGCTCGATTATATAAGCTAGCTGGAATAAATCCGCTTGCAGGTACTAGTATCTTTGCCGCCGCTATCTCACCATCATCCTTAAATAATTAAGTTAAAAAGGGAAGACAGGAAATTGTAGATTTCATTATATTAAGGTACCGACATCCATTTATAATTCTAATGGGAGTAACTTAATTGTCATCTCTAGACTCCTTTGTTTTTGGATAGTCTGTTATTCAGTTTTGTGGTTAAGAATGTGTTCGTTGTTTGCATCAGGATGTCTTCCCACACTTGCCACAATTCCAATATGGATTGGGCTCTATCGAGCTCTTTCCAACGTGGCAGATGAGGTGGAAACTCAACTTCTCCCTCTTTTCTGCATTTTCACATCCTCTTTTTGAATTATTTTACATTTTGTCAAATTAAATATTTTCTTTTTTGCCTTCCACCTAAATGTCTCTTCTCATTGGCTCTCATGCTTTTTATTCTTAAAGGGACTCTTGACAGAAGGTTTCTTTTGGATACCATCACTGGCGGGTCCAACAACTGTTGCAGCTCGGCAAACTGGCAGTGGTATCTCATGGATATTCCCATTCATTGTACGACCTTGTTGTCCTGGCCCTTGCAATTCAATGATGTATCAATTGTTAACTCTATTTTCTATAAATTTGCATCAGGTTTTTGACTGAATGTTCACACTACTTTTGAAAAGCAACAGTTTCATATGTATTTATTTTTTCATGAATCATGATACATCAAACCTTCTATATAGACTAATTTTATCTATCTTTGCTACTTAAATTACTAATGAGGTTCTTGGAGTACAACATTGTAATTTTTCTTTCCAGGTACTACTATGTAATATAATACATGCATCTATTTAATCATCTATTTCAGCCTTCAACAGTAGTTCTTTTGTAAGGAAAATTATTTACTGATTCAACTCTTTGTTATTTGTTTCTCATAGGATGGTCATCCTCCCCTTGGATGGTCGGACACTTTGGCATATCTTGTCTTACCTACTCTACTGATTGTTACACAGTACATCTCTATTCAGATGATGCAACCATCACAGGTTTGTCAAGTTAAAACTGCATGATCTGTTCATTATGCATTATACTTGGGAAATGAAGGATTCTATCTGCTTTTCCTATTGCTTTTCTACAATGATACTTCAAGAAACGTTCTCGTGCTTTTGCCTTTTTGGACTTTATTCTTGAGCTTAATCCTTTAATTTATACATTCTAATATGGATGCCCCGTAAATTTGGTCTCTATCTGTGTAAAGAAACTATCTCTTTCTGGACAATTCTTCAACTATCAATACAAGAGAATACTTTTTGGTGTGTAGATTCTAACTGTAATTTATTTTATTTGACAAATTTTCTTGTTTTGGAAACCTTTAGAGCAATGATCCAAATTTTTGGAAATTTTTCTTATTTTATTTGTGCAGATTCTAACTGTAATTTATTTTATTTGACAATTTTTCTTCTTTTGGAAACTTTTAGAGCAATGATCCGAATCTGAAGAATTCTCAAGCCATAACCAAATTTCTGCCGCTGGTGATTGGCTATTTTGCTTTATCAGTTCCTTCTGGTCTGAGCCTTTATTGGTAAGCAGCTATGAAGATTTTACATTTAGTTAGTTTCTATTCTATCTTTTATCCTTTTGTATTCCCATTTAATTCGAAACATCTGCTCAGTATTCTTACTTTGACCTCGTTTTGCATTTATCTTTCTTGTTTACATTTTTCCTTGCTGGTGGGGTAAAGAAACTATTGTAGTTCTGTAGTAGTAGCTGACTCTTACCTTACTTTTCATGCAGGCTTACAAACAATATACTGAGTACTGCTCAACAAGTATGGCTGCGGAAATTAGGTGGTGCAAAAAATCCAGTCGGTCAATTAAGCGAAGAGATTATGAAAAAAGAGGCATCACAAGTTCTGAAGTCCATCTCTGAAGCACCTGAAGACAAAAAGGTCGCTAAATCAGAAGAAAAATTGACTTCAGATGGACCACGTCCCGGTGAAAGGTTGAAGAATTAGCAATTTATTGAATGACCATAGCTTGTGTTTGGTGTTATTACATTCTTCATGTCTGTCTTATCACCTTTCCAGGTTTAAACAGCTAAAGGAGCAAGAAGCTCGAGATCGGAAGAGCGTCGTGGAAGAGAAAAGGAGAAATGAAGACGTAGCGGCTAAAGAAATACAAGAAACAAATGTGGAGGTTAAGAAAGATTACAACGAACTTGAGCAGGAAAATAGAACCCGTGCCGAGTTACTTGGCGTTGATTCTGTTACGAATGGTGGCAGTTCTCCGAGTGTTGGTAGCTTTGGTGCGAATGGAAACAATACTAAATCAGAACTGAAAGATGACGAAAAGACACCTACTGATACAGTAGAAAATACCAAAAATTTAGATGATGGGGAGAATAGAAGTGATCACCATCTCTATGAAAAGGCGGAGAAGGTAGTGCTTGTTACTTGAAATTTAAGCCTTCTTTTATCCAGTTATTATTTATATCATGAATTTCATGGCATTATTGCATGTAGGGGTTCTCTTTATAGTCGTTGATCTCTTTTTTATAGCTTTTCATATAAAAGATACAACATAACTTTCCTGCTGGCTATTTTTAATTCTGAATTTTTAATGGTTGAACAAGTAACGCTAAAGACCAGCATGGAGATGCGCCTAAACTATTTGTTAGAACTTATCCCCTTGTAGTGGATTTTGTTCTTGGCTAGAAAGTACTGAATGTTATTTCCTTTTCATTGTGGGTAACTGGGAGGGTAGGCTCAGTTTCTCATTAGTATTTCATTAACTTTGGGAAAACCTGACGTACTACACTTGGCTGTATAGATGGGTATCATTTGGCAATTGGCCACACGACAGCATGAATTACAAGATTTTGTTTGGTGGATCATAGATGTGGACCAAGTTACATATTCAATAAGGAGAGATCCTTAAATATACTAAGTGGTAAAATGGGATTGGAGAAGCCACCACCAAATATCCAAGAAAATTTTTTCAAGTTGAACTCATGTTATCCTTCGATCAAAAATTCTCTCAGTTTCTCATATTGTGCCGTTCTTTCACATATGTAACGCACATATATCTGCACATATTTGCATGCATCTTCTTGTAGTTTATCCCCAAAACATCATTATCTTTTCTGGCTGTCTTTGCAGGATTAAGTTGTTCTCCTTGTTAGTAAAGATAATTAGTGAGAATGTATAGAAGAGATAGGATTGAGTGAGTTGTCAATTGATATTGACTCAGTTGATAAAATCACCGAGCTTTCCTTGAGACCTGGTCATTTCCAGCTCTTCCGATCTCAACAAAGCTCGAAGATTGCAGTATCAGTCAATGAGCGGAATTCACAAGCGGAATCGCAACAGAGATGTAGATTATTGTTGTGTGCGACAAATGCATGGGTTAGTAAGATCTTATATAATCTATTTTGTAATATTAATTGTAGCCTTAATGTTACACAAGAAAGTAGCTGGCTATGCTTTTCCTCAAGTTTTTTGCTACAGATGAGAGAAGACGGGAAGATTTGTTTACGGGTCCGTGTGTAAATTGCACCTATCATTCAAGTTTTTAATTGTTTTCTGTTTTTATTTTATATACGAGTTCATTCTTCATTCTCCTCTATGACTAGTGACAAAATGTTGAGACCCAAATTGCTCTTTATTGGGATTACGTTAAACGGGACAACTCATCTTCTCGTGTACCCTGTGATAAAAAAGTACAGAATAGAACCATTCGACATCTGATACAAAATAGTGAATGAGATCATGCATGATGGCCCGTCCACCATATCTGCTAGTAGAAAAATGATATGAAGAAATTACAGCCAACAACATGCTTACATATATATTAACAGCAGTATGATACAAATTCAGTGTACATGGTTTCAAGCAATGGCAGAGGAAATTTTACCAGAATGCATTCTTCAGAAACTTTTTGTCTCCACGCATAGAAAGGTTAACTAAGTGAAATGGTGAATGCAAGAATCACTAGCTAATCTAATGACTAATTAGACTCCAATCAATTAAGTGTAGTGAATGCAAGAATCACTAGCTAATCTAATGATTAATTAGACTCCAATCTCTTCGTAATCAAAGAGGAGTGAAAGACTGGAGGTATCTTCAAAGTTGATTCCTGGTGGTAACAGTGTTTATTAACTCACAGATCAACTTAAAAACTTTCAAGAGAAGTATGAGATCCTCCACGCCATCAGTCCCACATATACAAGAATATATGACCATGTTTATAGTTTAGATACTGTGGAGGTTTTTGTACTGCGACTTCGTGACTGGTGAACTGCAAAACCATCCGCCTATTTTGTCACAGAGTATAATATTTTTGAGCAAGGCACCACCAAATGCTACGAAGAGTTCATATTACCATGGATGTCAGAAGAAGAAATTGCTCTTTGAATTTTGGAAGGATACAAAACTCAGTTCTTGGCTGAATCCTAATGAAACTTTTAAGATTGCAATTCCACAAACCTTTGTCTGATAACAGATGCAAGCTCTGATTCACCAACGCTAATCAATCCCTCTACAAGCTTTTGCCTCAACCTAATATACGGTATGAAACCCCTCTCAGTCATTCCCACAACAAATTTTCCTCCCAAAACGAATTGACAACATTCTAAGCAACCCTCAAGCACCATCTCATAGCCCTCAAACCCAATAGACACATCTTGGCTTTCTAAAAGCTCAATCATCTCAATTGCTCTCCGTATATCTCTGTTGGCACGCATTGCAGTCAATGCTTTCACTACAATTTCCTGTCTTGGATTCAACCCGTGTGAGGTTACCATCTCCTTCACCATTTCGACAACCTTATTTGTCATTCTACGCTCACTCATTTCACTAATTAAAGTGCCATAGCTATCCAAATTGGGAATACACCCTGCCCGCGCCATGCCCTTCATAACTTTAATTGCCTCATTCAACTGATCAACCTTACAAAGGGACAAAATAAGATAGTTGCAAGTCCCACAATCCGGAGAGTACCCAATGGACTGCATCTCCAGTAGTAAACTTGAAACAGACTGACCACATTTTCGAGATCGGAAGAGCACACATTGGAAAGCAATAGATAAGTTTGTGGGACAGGAACACAGCCTGACCGAAGTGTACGTTGTAGTATAGCAAAAGCAAGCGGAAGGGGGTTCACACTTTCTAGAGTATAGGAAAGCAGACAGGAGTATGCAATCCTAGGACTCGAACGGGGCCTTATGCAAATGAAAGACTGTAAAATCTCATCAATAACACGGGCTCTCCGGTTTTCAGCAAATGCAGAAAGGAATGAGAAGGGATTTGGATTTCTACAAGAATCTTTCACTCCACTGACAAGGTCAGGTATTTGTTCATAAGTCTTAGCTTCAACTGCTGCTCTTATAGATTCCTCAAGCATCCCGTATGGCGGAGCTGAATGAATCATAGAAAACTGCAGGAAATAGCACCGGAATGGAAGTGGCAAACAAATCAATTTTGTTGCCATTATTCCAAATTTTTCTTCTTAAACCTGCAAGAAGATACTCAAGCGACCAACACACCATCAAAACAATCGAATTTATGTTATCACGAAAAGCTCAAAGAGTCATATCGTCAAACAGGTGCTATGCACATCGCAGACAGGGCCGGCCCTATGATTTCTAAGGCCTGAGGCGACCTTCGAAAATGGGCCCTCGACGTAGCGACAAATAATTATCTTCTTTCATGAAACAAAACATATAAAGTGAAAACCAAAACAATATGTCTATATTATCACCAAAATGCATTATAATGTGTCAACAAGTTACCTAAATATCACACGTCCTGAATTTTCAGACACAAAAACACTAATTAAATGTTCAAAATCCAATCTTTCAACCATTTTTCAACATCCTTTTTCTTGCTAAAGTACTTGTCAATATGAAGGTCTCCCGCTTGACTTTAATACTTTTTCCTTTTATGAGCCATGATATATAATCTCTTTCTAATTCAATTGTCCTACAAGCATTAAACAAAAGCATCCAATCCTCTCAATTCATATCAATTAAGCAAAACTAAAAAGCATCCAAATTTCCATTCCCCAGCAACCATTACTAAACACTAGCCGCATGAAAAAAATAAATTAAATAAAACTGAAAATTACCAATTAAAAAAAAGCATCCAATCACAAAATAAGGAATTTTTGTGTCTCATGTCCGTGTTTCTACCCCAAAAAAAAAAATAATAAAATAAAAATAAAAGGTAGCAAAAAATTCGATTTCCAAAATCAAACTTCAAAAATCAAACCAATCATTCTACTGTGATTGGTTTACATATACATTTCACTTAAACCTGTTCAAACCCCACACATATATACACTTCATTTACACGTCCTGTAATTAAACACGCAAGAAATAAAAAAATAAAAATAAAAACTGAACTCCAACTTGGTTTTCAATTTCTCAGTGACTAAGTTCACATGAAAATTGAGATCATCATATTCATCCTCCCATTATTATGTACGGCTGCGGAATTAAGGATCCTTTTCTTGCCAAATGCCAATTGAGAGTTATGAATTTAGGAATTAGGCTTTAGGAATAGGAAGAACTTACCTTTGGCTAGCTTTTCTGGGTGCCGGGTGCGTGATGTGGTGGTCGAACGAGCATGGCTAGCCGGACGGGACGACGGGTGACCGGTGAAGCCGGACTTGTTCTGCTCTTCACTCTTCTGCCTTCTCACTTCTCAGCCTTTCTGTTCGTTTGTTCTTCTAATTTTTTTTTTTTTCTTTTTTCTTTTCAAGAACAGATTTGATTTTGGACTTTGGTATTGGCGTAATTGGGCCAAATCTATTTATTATTTTTTGGGGCCCAAGTTATTTTGTTTGCGCCGTAAATTTCCAAAAAGAAAGAGTCATTCAATTCTCCCGTAACGTATAACAAAGAATAATATTAAAGGAAATTAGATATTCTAACCCTTTTTGAGTGCTCCATTTAAATTTGCACTTTTATTTAAAATTAATTGTAAATATACCCCAATCCATTACAAATCTACCAACCCTTTTTATATATTTTTATTATTTTATTGTTAGTTTATTATATATATATATCCTAATTCATGTGTGTGTATATATATGTATCAAACCCTAACCACCACCCCGCCCCCATATTCTTTATCACCATTTCACCCATTCGCTGCTACCAACCACTGCCGCTGCTGCCAACCGCCAGCCGCCACAACAATCAACCCTACAGCTTACATCCATTCATCACAGGCAGCGCCACCACCATAACCATCCACCATGTTCACCCGTCACAGTGCCTAATCCGCCACCGCCACCGTGATTGCACATAGTAATAGATCGACGGTGGATCATAAGGAAGGTGCTACTATTCGCTGCGAACAACAGCGAATGATAGCTGCTTGCAACCAGAAAACATTTTCGGATGAACAGATGTTCACCATCTTCTTTTTATTTTCTAAAAACTAATGTTCATCATTTTCTTTTTTTTTATTTATTTTACTATTTCTTTGAAATTTGTAGGTGAAAACAAACTGCATACCTTTTTAAAAAATTTTTTTATAGTCCTTTTTTTAACTTTTGAAACAAACTACCGCCTCCCCATTTTGCCCCTTTCTTTTGAAACTTTTTATGGTTCTCCCTTTTTCCTCATTTTTTATTTCTTATTATTTTTTTAAGTTTCACTTAATTTTTGGTGTGTTACCATTCTTCCATTCTCCAGCGTGTTACCATATTCCAGTATGTCACTATATTTCCAATGGGTTTTTGTTAGTTTCCATTGTTCCGTTACTATGATTTTGTTCATGTTTTTGGTTTAATGGTAACACTATTAACATGATAATCTTTTTATTTTCCTAGTGTTTGTTATCCTTTTCTAAAAATTTTTCACATGATTTATTATACTATTCGGTTATCACCATTTTTTAAAATGAATTTGGGGTGTTTGTTACCAAATTTCTTAGTGTTACGATGTGTTTTTTCAATTTTTTTCTTATGTTACAAATTTTTGGTTTAATGGTAACACTATTAACATGATAATTTTTTTTTGTTTTCTTGGTGCTTCTTATCCTTGTCTAAAAATTTTCCACATGATTTATTGTATTACTAGGTTGTTGTTACCATTTTTTTGGGAATGAATTTGAGGTGTTTTGTTATCAAATTTTTTGGTGTTACGACGTGTTTTTTCATTTTTTTCCCTTTTGTTACTGTTTTTTTATGTTGGTGACTTGGTGGCAGTGAGTGTGATGTCTTGGCATGGAGGTGATTATGGTGTGGCAATCGGTTGGAAAACCATAATTATTACTATATTATTATAATAATTATAAAATTATATTAATAATAAAAATAATAATTATTATTAAATGTAACTAAAATTTGATGGGAGTACTCTTACAATTGAATAAGGTAATTTTGCAAATAGTTTCAAATAGTAGTGTGTTTTTCAAAGCACTGTTAATAAATATGATTTTTAACAAAAGAACCCATAATACTATGTAGCACTATTTTTTGGGCCCCCAACTTATTTTGTCTGTGCTCTAAATTTCCAAAAAGAAAGAGTCATTCAATTTTTGGGCTAACTTAATAGGATCCAGATCTGCTGTCCCCAAATCCCGTCTCGCTCGCTGTCCCCCCAATTAAATTCTTACACGTGTTTAATTAATTAATTAAATAAACACGTGTAAGGCTTTTATTGGACGGACAGCGAGCGAGACAGGGTTTGGGGACAGCAGATCCGGACTCAACTTAATAATACTATGTAGTACTAGTGGTGTTTGACACTAGTCTAAGTAATTAAAAAAAAGAATCACTTGATTTAACTTATGATTTAGTGTCCTTAACACGGTGCCAAGCACGATTAGTGTTAAGTAGTATTACTTTATAATAACAAATTATTATGAGCCCCTATATTTTCTGGGGGCGACTACCTCGCTGGCCTCACAGCTGGGCCGGCCCTGATTTACTCGCAAAATAACTAATCACCTCTTTATCTCATGTTTGGTGTTGTTCAACGTTTTCCTGGTGCTGTCATTCAACAAGCTCAACCATATTTCGTGCAGGCTTTGAAGTTTGAAAATGGTGCTAAGTCACTTGATGCTTCTCCGATGACTGGCGATGATATGGGATAAAACCACCAGGTAGGCAATTATACTGTAAGGGCTGTCATCAGGAACGCAGAAGCAATTGTTCTTGCGGCATTGGCTCACAAATTCACCGGGAATCCAGACATGATTGAAGCTGAGCCAATGGTGTTGTTGATGGGTATTAGTATTAGTTTAGCGAGCGAAGGAAAATCAGTTGCGGCCGGGAAAGATTGAAACAATTTGTTTACAGCTTGTTTCGAGTCTTTCTTCTGATCTGGGGTTTCACAATCGTCTCATTCTTAGTAATTGCTCTCAAAATGTGTTTGCCCACACTAACCACTGAAAAATGATCTCCCATTGTACATCTAGCGAATGTCTGATATGATTATCTCGCCAGACGAACATCTGGCGGGAAACTATTAGACAACTCACATGTGTGTTAACCCTCAATAATTGGTTTTCCAATGGGCTGTAACACGATTCCAGAACATAAGTATCATTTTGATTTTCTAAGCAACATTCTAAATTGGAAACTAGCACCCACCTTTGCATAATCAAACCTGTTAAGAGTCATTTGATGACTCGATAAATAATTGATTAGACAGCTATGTTTTTAAAGTTTTAAAAGCTTGCAAACTATAGTGAAAGTAATTTGTACGCGTGTTAACGTTGTAATTTTATAGAATTAGAAGTAAATATTTGAGAAGCAAATGACATAGATTTGTACATTGCACGTAGATCTCGTGTGACATGTGAATCTGAAGAAAAATTTCTAATACTCTAGGAGAATATTAAACAATCACACTTTAGTCAATCAAGAATTAATATAGGTGTTCGAGAGCCTAAATTAAATAACAAATTAAGGCCTCTACATCTATGCGTAGAGTCTTAATTTGACCATAGAGAATGTGATAAATAATTACGTAGTACTGGAAAATCTTTTGTAAGTGTAATTTTGTTTACCCAATTTTATTTTGCATTGTAATTAATTTGCTAATAACAATAACACGCGATCATGCTTTCGACATATGTTCATGTTCAATTGAATTTGATCAGTCGTAAGACGTATCATGCTTGATCGGAACTATATGTTCAACGTTATATATTGAACAGGATTGGACCGAAATGCAAATTCACTAAGACATGCCACCGTGAAAGAAAAATGAGCTTCCTTTACAGAATCCCCAAAGAAGACAACTCATCTTCTCGTGTCCCTTTTGAGAAAACGTATAGAAGAGGACCATCCGATTTAGAGAGAAAATAAAGGCTTGTATGGGAACACATATATACATCCATGTTATTATTATTCTATCTCATTCAGAACAAAAACTCTCTCTCTCTCTCTCTTCCCAAAAATTCTACCAAAGAAATCCCATCAAACACCAGCAGCACCATTTTCTTAAAGTCCTTGAATGATCATCATCAGAAACAAATTGATTAGACAAATCCCCAAAAATTGTTGCTTTTGAAAGATTCCCAATTGAAGACTTTTTTGCTTAATCAGACGGAAATTGAACTCTGTTTTGGGTGAACTTTTTTGCAAAAGTCAGGCTTGATGGATTGTAAAAATTCTTGGGTCCCAATTACATGTAATTTCTTTTCCTGAATTTTTTATGCTCGATCTGTCGATGATCATAATGTGTATCTTCAAGAATTATCCTTTTGTTGAATCTTTTTGTCACAGTTTTTTTGTATCTCACCTGATTTGTATATTAGCTGATGAGTTACTTGTTTTGTTAATCATCTGATGGTCCATGCATTTGTGGGTCGCTAAAGGATCGATTTATATGGTTTTACTTGTTTGAATGTACTGAACTTTGTTCTGGGCTCGTTTCAGTTTATTCCTTTTTGTTAATATTAAGTTTAA